>SNQJ01S0108930.1:27238-48853 GCA_010110895.2 Picea sitchensis
ATGAAAATAGTGAATGGAATCCTCGTTTGAAAATATAGAAGTGTTTATAATATATAATATTATTACAAATCTTTAAATTAATAAACTATCTTGCTGAAGATTAACAATCAATTATCATTAAATTTGTGTAGCAATTGTTTTAAAGTTAAAAAAATAAAGATTTATTTTAAAATTGATTTATTTTAAAAGATTGTTTTATTTATAAGATAGGATTGCAATTGTTTTAAAGTTAAAAAATTAAAGATTTTAATAAAAAATATTAAAATATTTTAAATTAAATATCCAATTGTACATTTAATTTTCATTAAATTTGTATAGCAATTGTTTTAAAGTTAAAAAATAAAAGATTTTAATAAGAAATATTAAATTATTTTAAATTAAATACCCAATTATACAATTAATTATCATTAAATTTGTATAGCAATTATTTTAAATATTTATTTTAAAATTTCTTTATTTTAAAACATTACTTTATTTATAAAATAGGGTTGAAATTGTTTTAAAGATAAAAAATAAAGATTTTAATAAAAAATACTATTTTTTTTTTAAATTAACTATCCAATTGTATTATATGACATGATAAAATATTCAGTCTATGTTACTTACTATAAAATTTGAAAAATAGAAATTTTTAATATAAAAATATTAAATTCTTTTAAATCAAATATCAAATTGTCTTACATAGTATGAGAAAACTATGTAACTTTTATAGATTAATAAAATGTAAATGGAAGGGTCGGTAGGTGTAGTGGAAACATTTTGGATTTCAAAGGAAATATGGAGATTTCATTTTTTTGGAATTTTGGAAGGTCATCAAAGTAAAGGCTTAAAGTACCAATTACGTAAAGGATTACAGTCTCTAATGTTACATTTATAAATTAATAAAAGTCTATAATGTAACATTTATAAATTAATAAAATGTAAATGGAAGGGGTGGTATGTGTAAGGGAACTAGTTTGGATCTTGAAGAAAATATGGAGAATTCATTTGTTTGAAATTTTAGAAGGTCAACAAACAATTAAGAAAATACTTGCAGTCTCTAGTGTTGATATTTTACTTATACAACTAGTAGTTATGGTTCTTCTTTATTATTACAATCATTTAGCACATTAGCTGCATATATAAGATCATTGAAAGAAAGACAATCACAGAAACAAGAGAGACACAAAGATTATCCTGGAAAACCCTCTAGCCAGAGAAAACCCAACTAGCTTCCTCAATATAGATTATCCAACAAAGAACTATGCTTCTCTCCAAGAGAGAACTAAAAAGGTAGAATATCCTCCTCTACTCCTTCACTAGGAAAGAGTAGCGCACCACTTAACCAAGAGATACCAAGAGATAGACCAAAACCCTCATTTACGTCACACCTAGCTACAACAACTACTCCTCCAAGAATTGTGCACTTTTCTTCTTGTTGCAGAGATCATTGAGTGAGTGAACAAGTGAGGAACTAACCTCCCTTATAAATAGTAGTCCGGCCTCCTTAAATTTGGTCTGGGCTGAACTCTCAATTTACCCTCTTAAATTACATTTAATTGTCAAGGCACAATAGGGATGACTTTTACAAATGCACAATAGGGTTGTTTTAATAAATATAATACAATAACATTCTTTAGGTTTTATCTTGGTCAAATACAATAAGGATAACTTTTGAAGCTACTCAATCTTCAACACTCCCTCTTAGCAAGGAAGGTATTCTTCTTGTCACGATCATCATCACTACTTTTTCATACTTGGTTATTTTCTTGTTGTCAATCATAGATCTATATATCATAGGAAGTTTCTTCACTTTCTCTGGAATAATGTACCAACCTGCATTGGGGTTACCAACCTATGCTAGGATAACGTACCAACCTACGTTAGGGTTACCAACTTGTGATGGAGTAGTGTACCATCCAGTGTTGGGGTTACCAACCTACATTGGTGTAGCGTACTAGCCTATGTTGGGGTTACAACCTACACTGGGGTAGCATACCAACCTAGTTTGGGGTTACCAACTTGTGCTAGGATAGCGTAATAGCCTGCATTTTTGTTACCAACCTATGCTAGGATAGCGTACCATCCCGTGTTGTGGTAGCTCATCTCTTCCCTCTATTGGGGATCACATCAACTCCCTATAATCAGGATCACATCACTTGTCGCTACAAGAGAACACATCACTTCTCACTTCTAGGAAACACATCACTTCTCGCTACTGGAGAACAAATCACTTTCTCACTACCCGAAAACACATACCATCCTACGACTAGGGAAAACATCTCTTCCCACTACTGGGGAACACATCATTTCCTGCGATTAGGGAACACATTACTTCCAAGTACTGGTGAAGTATTTTTAGATCACTCCAAGATTATCTGTAAAATACTTTAACTTCACTCTTGACCAAGGCTTGGTCAACACATCTGCTACCTGTACGTTGGTGAAAATATAATAGAATCTTACTTCTCCCTTCTGTACTATGTCCCATACGTAGTGTTATTTGATCTCGATGTTCTTAGACTTGTCATGACACACTGGGTTCACTAACAACTTTATGCAACTCTGGTTGTCATAAAAGATACAAGTTTCCTTCAACTCAAGATCAATCAATTCTACAATCAAATTTTGAAGTCACATTGTTTTTCCACAAGATGACCATACTACCACATACTATGCTCCTGCAGAACTGAGTTCCATATAGGTCTACTTCTCACCGAGTCATGAGATCACAATTGATCCCATACTAAAGCAACATCCATTTGTACTTTTCTAGTCTATGACACTTCCTTCCCAATATGAATCTTTGTAGCCTTGCAAATATTATCTCATAATCCGAGATATATCTAGTTCCATAATCGGTTGTACCCTTTAGGTGCATCATCGCATGTTTTTCCATAGACAAGTGAACATGTCTTTCACTACAAAACATATATCTTTCCTGGTGTTCTTTGAACCAAATTTTCGCATCATATTGTAACGACTTGGTACACTTGCTGAGTTGCAACTCAATCAACAAAATCATGTGTTGGATCTATATGATTTATGCAAAGCACTATCTGTCTCATTGTCTCAGAGTATTTTTTCTACTCTCTCTACAATTTGTTTCTTTCGGAACTAGGACACTACACCTGCAACTGCTTTTTCCAAAACTGAGAATGATTGCCCCATTCTCACTGTAGCTGCTGAAATATGAGAATAGATATTTTATTCTATCATGAAAAAAACTTCATCTGAAACAAAGAGTGGCTCAATCATTGAAACCAAGGGTAGATTATCCTATTTCTCTAGATCTAACTCAATATTCTATTATAGTCATGTCTCCATGGCCTGAGCTATGTACTACACCAACTGGCATTGGAGATAACTCAATCTTAAGTACAGGCATTGTCATACCTTCTCCCTATGAATCACATACTATGTCAAATTCTTTTAGTTAATCATGTTTTTTCTATATATACTTCTTCGAATTAATTTAGAAAGTGTCTCATCATAGTCTTCTCCCTCTTGCTCGGAGAATCCTATGGACACAAATCAAGATTTGTACATCTCTATGAATGGTCGTGGGGAGATTGCTCCTACTTACTGGATCATGAGGGATGAATCCATATGAAATTTATCTCCTTATGATCTGGTAATTAGTGGGGCCTCTTGCCTCACCACTGGTGGAGCTATCTTCTCCTCATGATATGTCTCATCAATTATATATGGATTTTCATGATGCAAAGCGTCACGAGACCATATTAGTGTAATAAACCTCAAAAACTGTCAAAAAAATAAATTATTTCTTATGCATTCACCTTTGAATCGGTTCGTCATTAAAAGTAAAAGTGTCCTGGCTGACATCGATTAAGTTTAGTACCCAATTAAAACCTTTGAAACAATATTACAAGTTGTGCTTACTCTGCATTCCAGAACTCACTTACAATCCTGTAGACTATGCTTACTTTCATATCGATATAAGAATTATATATCCATATAATTGGCTTACCACTATGAAGGATTTTGGGACTTATATCCCTAAGCCTTATGCGTAACATTAACCACTTGATCAAAGAATTCATGTAATAAGAATAAAGGTAAAGGGGTAGGTTATACCCCTCTGTGAAATATTTGAATTAATAAGGATGTGCTCGGGGTAAGTGCTTTGTGGTTTAATATTAATGTAACGATTATTTTGAGACCAGTAGCCCATGCTAGTTGTTCGTTGACTCCACCTGTTCCATAAGAAACTCCAACTAAAATTTGCATTAACAATGTTAGTGTTGGTTAGTGTTAAAACTTACCTTAAATGCGTAGGCACTTCTTTAATATGTAACCCATTAATTGAAAGGGTAGGAACAAGTCAATCAAGAGTTAAACCCTGGCCAGGCCATTAATGGACCATGGTGTGTGTGAGAGTCGAGGCCATCACCTGACCCTTCGTCCACTATGGATGCACCAAGTTTCCTTCTTCACATGGCCAACCCTTCTTTCGTACCAACGACATTTAATCTATGTGGTAAGGTTTTCTTGGGGTTATAGCGGTTCATTTCTGTAACAAGTAGGTTCTCAGATGATTTGGCTCTGCGACTCCTAAATCTTGTCGAAGGAAAATTGGGGAGCTTCCATGATGGAGGAGATGTCTTTCACCCAACCGCCTGGTAAGATTCATGATTTCACTATAACATTTGACTATTATTAAGTTACTTCCTCATTATGGAAACTCAACAGAAGCATTCTAGTTTTTCCTCGCTATTGGTAGATATCTCTACTTATCGCACTCCTACCCGAAAGGCTCGATACTTTGTTCTCTTGTTTCCTTGGGGTTTTCGTGGTTTATTCATAAGTAGTATGACTTTATGCTTGTCATTACCACTTTCCTTCACTGTGTTGTATCATTGTTTGGGGAAGCCATACTGTAGTGCATTTTATTTTTACCGAGGTTAGAAAACTGTCAGATGGTCGACATTGACAACGATATCTGTCATGTTTGGGTATTTTTTGTATAACGACTAAATATCATTTCCTTATCCTGGCGTTGTCTACCCACCTCTTTGAGTTCTTTCGACTATACCCTCCCTCATTAAAAAAAACCATAACCCCACTGATGAGAATGAATAACCGTTCATAACTTCCTCCTATGGAACCCGAATTAGCGATACCTCTCGGGTTAAAAAATTCCTATATCATGCCACAAACAATGGTTTGCAGTTTTTGTATGGTCTTGGCCATGGTTTGACTATAGGGAAAAGGGTATCCATCTTACTTTGTGGTTTAAATTAAATTTTTCTTTTCCTTTAAACAGGTTCCTGTGTTTAAAGAAAATAGGTATCCTCATATTATCAGTGTATAGGCTTACAAAATTCATGTTTAATATATTCTCTACGAATCATATGTTCCTCTGTATAACTATATTAAAATCATCCTTTGTTTAATGTTTTCTTTATTTGACGTCAGAATTCCTGTACATATATGAAAACACATTTCTTGTAAAACCCATCTCTTTGTACTCGATATTGTAACTAATGATGGGGCCCTATTTGATACAAGGGTACCCATCAGCTTGATCGCGTTCGCTCCTCCCCTTTCATTCTAACGATGGTCACTATTCGAACTATAAGCCTACCTATGGAAAATTGAAGATAAGTAATAGATTATACCCAATCATTATCTTGTATGTTTGATAAAAGAAAGAATTCGAGTTTCGGCAAGACCTCTATTCCATGACTAATTTGAATGTCTCTCTTCTTTTGTAGTTCTATGTGGAATATGGCATTGGATATAAATCGGGTCCTACTCAGAAAGGTATTCTGGTTTCTAATAAGAGAACTCTTGAAAGATCTGGAAAAGTCCTAGTGGTGTTGGGTTATTGCCCTGGCGTTCTTGGCATACGATTGATACCCAAATCATTAGATGTACATATTTTTTGTTAAACAAGGGTTGTAAATTTATTTTATTTTATTGAGGTTTTTGTTGTTAGTCTCTGCACAATGATATTCCAGACATAATCTATATTGTGAAAATGCAACAGAGGTAGAATATATAGTGAATCAAATTTAATGCAATCTTTACTTGTGTGAGTTGCTGATTAATTGTTTTTATTTAAAGTAAGTCTTGTGGTTGTTATTATATGTATAGACTCCTGAAGCATGCGTGGTTATATGCGTATCTATATAAATGTCTCCATTAACTAATGTTTTCCCAGCGTAATCATTCTGCATCGTTGAAGTCAAAGGATTCTATAGTTTTAATATCTGACCCATGACTATGAGACTGTACTTCCATAAATGAATCTAATAGCCCTAATATTTGTTCTAGATCTCTTTAAGGGTTACGCCAATTTCTAATCCACCACAGATTTTGAATGTTGAAAGGGTATACTACTCCAAAGGAATTCATTCTTTCCAAATTTTCTTTTTCATAGATTGAAATTCCACTATAGAACTTGGAATATAGAAATGCATAAGATCTCATAATAGATGTAAATTTCCATGATTGTACTTTCGATTCTAGTGTCTGATAAAAAAGGGGTTCCATATTTCTTTAACTTTCAAATTTCCCTGTTGTTTACACATCTAGTATTTCATTTGCATGTTGTTGGTGCATACGATTGTTCAATATATAATTCATATAATATAAGAAAAAAACGTATGTCATACCAACTTTTCTCTTGTAGATAGTCTACTTCCAGTTTGCGGTGATGCCTATACAGTTTTCCAAATGTATATATATATAATATATAAATACATAGGTGATCCATAAGATTCTTGTTGTCTCGAATTTCTCTTCAATTCCAAGTTGTACTAGAAAGGAAGTCTCCATTAAGTGGCACAATTTTTTTGAATTTTAATTATGGAGATACACCTAAACGTTTATATAGGTACAGATTTAATCAACTCCAATTGCTCATAGTTAGACCTATTTAATATATCAGTCACAGAAATAAACATATGCCTATAATAGATCTGTTCCTTTCAAGCATATTAATACATAGATAACCCTAACTAGAATTTCGACTTCATATGTAAACATATCCTGTAGATGGATCTGCTCTTTTAATTTCAATTGTATACAGATAATTTTTCCTAGCATTCTAGTTTTCCGGAGGGACCAATCTAGAATTTAGTCTTTGATTATAAACTTCATACCATGAATAGATGTCATCCATGAAAAATTATTTCAACTTAGTACAATTAGATGCATAATATTAGTTACACACAAATCATTCAAGAACAGAGCAGGGAAAGATTTACATATCTGAACCAGCTCGCGTGAAGAAAAAGGGAAAAACCACGTTCCTCCCAACCGTAGAGTAAGGCATCCAAAAACACTTGCCCGATTCACCCCCTAGCCTGACCATGAATCCATGAGGGTGAACTTGGAAGACTCCTCCTCAGCAATGTCCTTCACTTTCAATAGATTCATCTTGCCTCACACTCACTCAGTAGTGTTCATAACAACAAGGAAAAATCAATAGTGTCATTTCCCATCATACTTGGCAGCGTCCTTCCTCCTCACATATGCTATTTATCTAAAAAAAAAATCCTTTTGCCTAGGTATTTTCCCTCCCTTGGGAATTTTTGCGGCTTTCTAAATCCCTGATTTTCAGGGGCTACCAATGGCCAAATATCTAATTTTCCACTTGTAATAATCAGCCCAGAGGTAGTTCCAATAGGTTCCCCACTCATGGAGTCATGGTCAGCTGATTTTAACATGGTTGTTCCATTTGTCCTCCTGCAATCAATATAAAATATTCTGTTTTCATACAAGTGTCATAGTCAAATAGTTAGTTGGGTCAAATCAGATCTCTGCCCAACAGTCATAATAATTAATTACAATTATTAAATTCAAAATTCAGAATTGCCATAAAAGGCAAAAAAATTCCAAATTCGAATTTACTAAAAATGGAATAATTTTCCAACAAATTTAAATTTTAAAAATACTTTATTTTTTTTTGGGATGTCACATACTTTCCCCCTTCAATAAAACACTTTCCTCAGTGTTCGTTCCTTTCTTAGAACATGATTGGATGAGATCTCCGTAGATCTCCCTCCAACTTCCAAGTGGCCTCCTCAGGACTAAGGTGCTTCCATTGCACCTTTACCTGAGCGACGACTCTATTCTGAAGTGCTATTTCTCTTTGGTCCAGAATACGCAGGGGTTCCACCTGGAAGTCGCCTTCAAGTTCCACCTGCACCAAGTTCCAATCAATCATATGAGTAGGGCCATGAACATATTTTTTTAACAAAGAAACATGAAATAAATTATGAATTCTTAGATTAGCTAGGAGTGCGAGTTGATATGCTACAGGTCGAATTCGAGTTAATATCTCGAAGGGCCCACAAAACTTGTGTGCCATCTTGGCATAGTTCCCTAACTTCAATGAAATTTTTTGGGCTTTGACCTTCAAATAAATATGGTCTCCCACTTGAAATTCAAAGTGTCTTCTTTTATGATCTACGTATCTCTTTTGTCTGTCCTATGCTTCTTTCAAGTTCTGTTGAACCTTCCTTACCATGTTCTCCATTTCTTGGAGAATTTCTGGTCCAACCATGAGTCTATCAGCTGGTTTATCCCAGCTAATTGGGGTCGTACACTTTCTGTCGTACAGTACTTCGAAAGGGCTTAGCTTTGCCAAAGTTTGGTACCCATTGTTATATGCAAATTCTACCAAGTGTAGATAATCTTCCCATTTGTTTGGTTTTGTTCTTACGTACATGCAGAGCATATCCTCCACGATTTGGTTTGTCCTCTCGGTCTGTCCATCTGTTTGTGGGTGATAACTCGTACTGAAATTCAAATTAGTATTTAGCCCTGCAAACAATTCCTTCCAAAAAATGGATGTGAATTTTATGTCTCTATCTGAAATCACCATTTTAGGAATACCATGCAGTCTAAAAATTTCTTTCATGAATATTTTAGCAATGTTTATAGCTTTAAAAGTAGACTTTACAGGGATAAAGTGTGCAGACTTACTGAGTTTATCAATTACAACCATGATAGAATCATTATGTTTCTGAGTTTTAGGCAAACTTGTTATAAAGTCCAACGATATGGTCTTCCATTTCCATTATGGTACTGGTAATGGTTGTAATATGCCAGTTGGATGCCGGTGCTCGGCCTTAACCTGTTGACAATCTTGGCACCTAGCCAAGTATTCTTCTATTTATCCCTTCATATTAGGCCAGTAAAATAGTTTTCTAAGTGTTGTTATTCTTTTCTGATATCCTGGATGGCCCGAATATGGTTTCTTATGCACTTCATCCAAGACGATTAATTTTAGCTCTAATGAATCTGGTATGTACAGTCTATTTTTTTAAATCGTACTAGTCCCTTCTTGTCGATACTTAGTTCTGGTTTATTTGCGTTTGTGGTACTGTCTTGTAATTCTGCCATTATCTTAGTGTAATTTTCATCGTTAATACTTGTCGTCCTTATTCTTTGTTCTAAATCACTTTCTGTCCTGCTGATATTTATCTCGAATAACCCATGGATTCTTCTACTTAAAGCGTCTTCTACTTTATTTTCTTTTCCCTTGATATGTCTGACTTCAAAGTCGAATTCGCTCAAGAAGGCTAGCCATGTTGCTTGTCTTTCATTGAGCTCTAGTTGGCTAAACAAATATTTCACACTGCTATTATCCGTCAATAGTAGAAATTTTCTTCCCATTATGTAGCGTCGCCACATTTTTAGGGTGTGTATTACTGCTGCCAATTATAAGTCATGAGTGACATAATTTCACTTATGTTCTTTTAATTTCCAAGACTCATAACAAATCATGTGTCCTTCCTGAGTTAGGACACCACCTATTCCTTCTTTATCTGCATCAAAACATACTGTGAAGTCTTTATCTGGGTCTGCGACCTTCAAAATGGGTTCAGTTGTCAATAATTCCTTCAGCTTGTTAAAACTGTCTTGACACTTCTGTGACCAGTTAAACTTGGTCCCTTTCTTTTGTAATGACGTGATAGGGTAGGATATCTTGGAAAACCCTATTATAAATCTGCTATAATATCCGGTGATTCCCATGAATGACTAGATATCTGCCACATCCTTAGGTACTGACCATTCCATAATGGCTTTTATCTTTTATGGGTCTACGACAATGCCTTCTATTGAAATTACATGTCCTAGATATTGTATTTCCTTTTGATAAAAGTCACACTTGTCAAACTTGGCGTACAGTTTGTGTTTCCTCAACGTTTGCAAAACTATTCTTAAGTGTTCATCATGTTCTTCCACCATTTTAGAATAGACCAGAATATTGTCGATAAATACTACTATGAACTTGTCTAAGTACTGGATGAAAATATTGTTCATCAGGCACATAAACATGGTTGGTGCATTAGTGAACCTGAAAGGTATGACTACAAATTCATAGTGTCCATATCTTGTTCGAAAAGCTATTTTGTTTAGGTCCTCATCCTTTATCCTAACTTGATGATAACCTGATCATAAATCCAACTTTGAAAAGATCTTGGCCCCACCTACTTGGTCGAACAGATCATTTATCCTCGGTAAGGGGTATTTGTTCTTAATAGTCATTTTCTTCTACTGTCTATAATCAATGCATAGTCTTAGAGTACCGTCTTTCTTTTTCATAAAGAGGACTGGTGCCCCCCATGGTGAAACATTCAGTCTGATATACTCTTTGTCCAAAATTCCCTGTAATTGTACTTTTAATTCTGTCAGTTTTGGTAGACTCATTCGGTAAGGTGCTTTTGAGATAGAGGTTGAACCTGGTAGTAGGTCTATGGAGAAATCTATTTCCCTTCTAGGAGTTAATTCTGGTATCTCATCCACAAACATGTCTCTAAAATCACGTAGGACAACAAATTATTCTAACTTTGGCTTATCTTCTTTCTCTAATAGATTCGTTACTTGGATGGCATAAACTTGACATCCCTTTCTCATACATTTCTTGAGTTGCATCGCTAAAACTTGTTTGACTGATACAGGTTTTGGTATACCGTGGGTTGTTCTAGTAGTGTCAAAATCATCTTTATAGTTAAGTAAGTTTGTATAACAATCTAGTACTGCTTTGTGTTGCTCCATCCCTCCCTCTCCTTCCCCCTCTCTCTCTCCCTCTCTCTCTCCCAACCAAAAATATCCCCAATTTCCGATCTCTTCTATTTTTCAATCAAGGAGGAATTGGGCCAACAAGAAGGTCACACCCCCTTCCTTCGCAACTCAATGTCAGGATGCCCAGTTTCTATTGTAATCAATACCTTAATATATTTTTGCAAGTTACTGGTGTGCATTGTTATTCTGACTTGCAGATCAAACCTCTTTCTCTATTTTTTTCCCTTACTGGTTTAATCAATTTAGCATGTGCATTTGAATGATTANCATGTCTCTAAAATCACGTAGGACAACAAATTATTCTAACTTTGGCTTATCTTCTTTCTCTAATAGATTCGTTACTTGGATGGCATAAACTTGACATCCCTTTCTCATACATTTCTTGAGTTGCATCGCTAAAACTTGTTTGACTGATACAGGTTTTGGTATACCGTGGGTTGTTCTAGTAGTGTCAAAATCATCTTTATAGTTAAGTAAGTTTGTATAACAATCTAGTACTGCTTTGTGTTGCTCCATCCCTCCCTCTCCTTCCCCCTCTCTCTCTCCCTCTCTCTCTCCCAACCAAAAATATCCCCAATTTCCGATCTCTTCTATTTTTCAATCAAGGAGGAATTGGGCCAACAAGAAGGTCACACCCCCTTCCTTCGCAACTCAATGTCAGGATGCCCAGTTTCTATTGTAATCAATACCTTAATATATTTTTGCAAGTTACTGGTGTGCATTGTTATTCTGACTTGCAGATCAAACCTCTTTCTCTATTTTTTTCCCTTACTGGTTTAATCAATTTAGCATGTGCATTTGAATGATTACAATAAGAGGCGCCATATTGATTAAGGACTCACTTGATTTGCTTCAGCGTTTCTCGCTCATGCTAAGGTATCTTATCAATGAACTCCCTTCCCCACAATGCCTCAGAATCCAACCTCAAAACCCCACATGGTCCACCCTTCAGAGGCTCTCAAGAATCAGAGCAATGACCACCTCGCGGCCCCTGGAATACGAAGAATAAAAGGCATTAAATATGGACATTGTACTATTTGCAAACTACAGTTATTTATGGTGAAATTCATTGTGAAGGAGGGTTACATGGTGCTTACCCATTCCAGGATGGAGCACACGAAGGCTGTCATGACATCGAGGATTTGATTCTTCACAGACACTAACGGTTTCTACGAAGAGCATCCAAAAATCATGCTATCGACACAACACCTAAAGAGGAGCATGCTTTTCGTAGATGTCCTTTCCGTGAAAGGGTTCCGCCGTCGGTTGTTCTTGTAGGTTTTGTTGGTCGAGCTCAACATGTTGTGCAGTCATCGCATGTTCGACCTCAAAAGTGGAAATGATGGTTGGGGCGATCTCCCTTTCATGCGCGACACGGTAAGGGTTTCTAACACGGGTTTCATAGCCGAACACTGCAAGTGTTTTCTCAACATTTTTTCTAGATTGTTGACTTATGAATCTATGTATCCAGAATATGTTGAATTATATGTGGAGCCAATTTGCATTGACAATGGTATGGATTATGTCAAAACAACCTTATCATAACTGGGTATTCTGTCATGTTATCTAAGTACTGGCTGAAAATATTGTTCATCAGGCACATAAACATGGCTAGTGCGTTAGTGAGCCCGAAAGGTATGACTACAAATTCGTAGTGTCCATATCTTGTTCGAAAAGCTATTTTGTTTATGTCCTCATCCTTTATCCTAACTTGATGATAACTTGATCATAAATCCAACTTTGAAAAGATCTTGGCCCCACCTACTTGGTCGAATAGATCATTTATCCTCGGTAAGGGGAATTTGTTCTTAATAGTCATTTTGTTCTGCTGTCTATAATCAATGCATAGTCTTAGAGTACCGTCTTTCTTTTTCATAAAGAGGACTGGTGCCCCCCATGGTGAAACATTGGGTCTGATATACTCTTTGTCCAACAATTCCTGTAATTGTACTTTTAATTCTGTCAGTTTTGGTAGACTCATTCGGTAAGGTGCTTTTGAGATAGAGGTTGAACCTGGTAGTAGGTCTATGGAGAAATCTATTTCCCTTCTAGAAGTTAATTCTGGTATCTCATCCACAAACATGTCTCTAAAATCACGTAGGACAACAAATTATTCTAACTTTGGCTTATCTTCTTTCTCTAATAGATTCGTTACTTGGATGGCATAAACTTGACATCCCTTTCTCATACATTTCTTGAGTTGCATCGCTAAAACTTGTTTGAATGATACAGGTTTTGGTATACCGTGGGATGTTCTAGTAGTGTCAAAATCATCTTTATAGTTAAGTAAGTTTGTATAACAATCTAGTACTGCTTTGTGTTGCTCCAACTAGTCCATCTTGATAATCATATCATAAGATCCTAGTGGTAGGATGTTCAGATTTGTCATTATATTTTGACCGTCTAAGCTGAACTCAAAATCAAAAATAAATTCAACTAATTTCCTTTTAGTTCCTGTTGCTAGTTGTACCAACCATGATTTTGCATGCTTCAGTTTATTAAGTTTGTTTGACTCTACTACATCAGGATTAACATAACTTAACATAGCTCCAGGATCAATTAAGAAAGAGATTCAAGAGTTATTGATTTTACCTTCGATCTCTACCACCGAGGACTGGTGGTCAGCTTGTCGGCCATCTATGGCTGCATTTATTCGATGCAGGCTTTTGCCCATGTCTCCCACCATTGAGGCTTCCTACAAATTATGAATAGCAGTTCTGTTTTCTGAATTTAAACGTGGACAGTTCCTCCTTAGATGAGGCTCTCCACATTCCCAACACTTTAATGGCTCGCAGAGGCTCTCCCCAAACTTCTTCGTTCCCAGGTTTATCGGCTTACCACTGCCTTGCTTATTAAGATGATTGGAGTGATAATCCTTTCTCGAAAAACCTTTTGTTGCATTCCAATAAGGAGTTGGCCGGTATCCCTTCTTCCGTTGGTTCATTCGATATTGTTTCTTATCCTTCCAGGTTTTGCGAAACTATGCCCACTGTTTATACTGGTCATAGCACATTCGTGTTTTATTGAATACTTCACTCAAGGATTTGGGGTTGTCAAACTCAATTCTGTCCCTGTAGGACTGTGGTAAACATCTTAAGAACCGATGGATTTTTACCTTATCCTCCCAGATGTACGGTACGAACCTTAGTAGTTCCAAAAATTTATTTATGAGGTCCTCCATCATCATCTGTCCGAGTCGTAACTCATAAAATTATTTTGTTTTCCTTTTGCAATAGCTTTCAGAAAGGTATTGTTTATTGAAATACTTCTTAAAGTTGGACCATTCCATTTGTTTCTCCTTTAGGCTCTTGGCCAATTTCAAGTCTTTCCACCAACTATTAACCTTCCCTTTCAGATTGTAGATGGTCATTCTGACCTTCATATTATTGGAATAGTTGTGGATCTGGAAGTGTTTTTTGATGTCCAATAACCATGCCTTGGCTTCTTCTTCAGTCCTGGATTCTCCATCAAAGGTAGTTGGTTTAATATTTTTAAATTTTCCTTCAAGGTGGTCTATTTGTTTTCTTTTCTTGTCTGTTTTAGTTTTGTCCTCAGCTGAGGGTGTACCTTTAGACAAACTGTGTTCTTTTTCTATTTCAGGCCCATAATTCTTGGAGGCCCTTTTCTGACCTATTCATCATGGTTATCGTCCTTTGGGATTTTCTTGGCCACTATACTGTGTAGCAGGACTTCATTTATCTCTTGTTGTTCTTGCTATTCTTTCTTCAATTTCTCATTGTCTGCTTTGAAAACTTGCATACCAACAATAAGATTCCTCATTGTTTCTAGTACTTACATAAGAGAGCCTCTGTCACTATTCTATTTTGGATCTCCATGAGGTCCCTGCACTGGATCTCCTTCCATTCTGATTTCCGCATTATCTTGAGCTGCCATAATTGACACGAAACAAAAAAAAAGATTTTTTGTTTGTATAAAGGAGTTTTGTTAGTTTAGCATCAGTAAGAAGATATATATATGCCAAAGCTCTAGTGTGGCCCTGTTCAAGGCCCAACGTTGTAAGATATTCTTTGATACCATATGTAATGAACCTCAAAAACTGTAAAAAAAAAAAAAAAACTTTCTTATGCAGTCACCTTTGAATGGGTTCGTCATTCAAAGTAAAAGAGTCCTGGCTGACGTCAATTAAGTTTACTACCCAATTTAAACCTTTGAAACAGTATTACAAGTTGTGCTTACTCTACATTCCACAACTCACTTACAGTCCTGCAGACTATGTTTACTTTCATATCGGTATAAGAATTATATATCCATATAATTGGCTTACCACTATGAAGGATTTTGGGACTTATATCCCTAAGCCGTATGTGTAACATTAACCACTTGATCAAAGGAGTCATGTAATAAGAATAAAGGTAAAGGGGCAGCTTATACCCCTCTATGAAATATTTGAATTAATAAGGATGTGGTTAGGGTAAGTTCTTCCCGGTTTAATATTAATGTAACGATTATTTTGAAACCAATAGCCCATGCTAGTTGTTCGTTGACTCCACCTGTTCCATACAAGACTCCAACTAAAAGTTGCATTGACGAGGTTGGTGTTGGTTAGGGTTAAAACTTACCTTAAATTCCCAGGTGCTTCTTTAATCCGTAACCCATTAATTGAAAGGGTAGGAACAAGTCAATCGAGAGTTAAACACTGGCCATGCCATTAATGGACCATGGTGTGTACAAGAGTCGAGGCCATAACCTAACCCTTCATCCACTATGGATGCACCAAGTTTCCTTCTTCACATGGCCGACCCTTCTTTCGTACCAGTGACATTTAATCTATGTGGTAAGGTTTTCTTTGGGTTACAGAGGTTCATTTCTGTAACGAGTAGGTTCTCAGAGGATTTGGCTGTGCGACTTCGAAATTGTGTCGAAGGAAAACTGGGAAACTTCCATGATGGAGGAGATGTCTTTCACCCAACCGCCTGGTAAGATTCATGATTTCACTGTAACATTTGACTTTTATTAAGTTACTTCCTCATTACTGAAACTCAATAGAAGCATTATGGTTTTTCCTCGCTACTGGTAGATAGCTCTACTTATCGCACTCCTACCCGAAAGGCTCGATACTTCATTCTCTTTTTTCCTTGGGGCTTCCGAGGGTTATTAGTAAGTAGTATTCCTTTATGCTTGTCATTCCCACTTTCCTTCACTATCTTGTATCATTGTTTTGGGAAGCCATACTGTAATGCATTTTAATTTTACCAAGGTTAGCAAACTGTCATATGTTTGGCTTTGACAATGATATCTGTCATGTTTGGGTATTCTCTGTATAATGACTAAATATTGTTTCCTTATCCTGGCGCTCTCTACCCACCTCTATGAGTTCTTTCGACTATACCCTTCCCTCATTAAAAAAAACCGTAACCCCACTGAGGAGAAAGAATAACCGATCATAACTTCTTCCTATGGAACCCAAATTAGCGATACCTCTCGGGTTAAAAAATTCCTATATCATGCCACAGACAATGGTTTGCAGGTTTTGTATGGTCTTGGCCACGGTTTGACCATAGGGAGAAGGGTATCCATCTTACTCCGTGGTTTAAATTAAATTTTTCTTTTCCTTTAAGAAACTTCATGTGTTTAAAGAAAATAAGTATCCTCATATTATCAGTGTATAGGCTTACGAAATTCATGTTTAATATATTCTCTGCAACTCGTCTGTTCCTTTGTATAACTGTATTAAAATCGTCCTTTGTTTAATGTTTTCTCGATTCGATGTCGGAATTCCGGTACATATATGAAAACACACTTCTTGTAAAACCCATCTCTTTGTAATGGATATTGTAACTAATGATGGGGCCATGTTTGATGTGAGGGTACCCATCAACTTGATCCTGTTCACTCCTCCCCTTTCGGTCTAATGACGGTCGCTATTTGGACTGGAAGCCTACCTATGGAAAATCGAAGATAAGTAATAGATTATACCCAATCATTATCTTGTATGTTTGATAAAAGAAAGAATTCGAGTTTCAGCAAGACCTCTATCCCATGACTAATTTGAATGTCTCACTTATTTTGTAGGTCTATGTGGAATATGGCACTGGATCTAAATCGGGTCCTGCTCAGAAAGGTATTCTAGTTTCTAATAAGAGAACTCTTGAAAGATCTGGAAACGTCCTGGTGGTGTTGGGTTATTACCCTGGCGTTCTTGGCATACTACTGATACCCAAATCATTAGATGTACATAATTTTTGTTAAACAAGGGTTGTAAATTTATTTTCTTTTATTGAGGTTTATGTTGTTAGTATCTGCATAGCGATATTCCATACATAATCTGTATTGTGAAAACACGGTAGAGGTAGAATATACAGTGAATCGAATTTAATGCAATCTTTACTTGTGTCAGTTGCTAATTAATTTTTTTTATTTAAAGTAAGTCTTGTGGTTGTTATTATACGTATAAACTCCTGAAGCATGCGTGGTTATATGTGTATCTATATAAATGTCTACATTAACTTAAGTTTTCCCAGCGTAATATCTGACCCATGACTATGAGACTGTAGTGCCATAAATATCTGTCAAAGGCTTCTATAGTTTTAATATCTGACCCATGACTATGAGACTGTACTACCATAAATGAATCTAATACTCTTGATATTTGTTCCAGATCTCTTTAATGGTTACGCCAATTTCTAATCCACCACGGATTTTGAATGTTGAAAGGGTAGACCACTCCAAAGGAATTTGTTCTTTCAAAATTTTCTTTTTCATAGATTGAAATTCCACTAAAGAACTTTGAATATAGAAATGCATAAGATCTCATGATAGATGTAGATTTCCATGATTTTACTTTCAATTCTAGTGTCTGATAAAAAAGGGGTTCCAGATTTCTTTAACTTTCAAATTTCACCATTCTTTACACATCTAGTATTTCATTTGCATGTTGTTGGTGCATACGATTGATCATTATATAATTCATATAATACAAGAAAAAAAACGTATGTCATATCAACTTTTCTATTGTAGATAGTCTACTTCCGGTTTGCGGTGACGCCTATATATTTTTCCAAATATATATATATGTATAATATATAAATACATAGGTGATCCATAAGATTCTTGCTGTCTCATATTTCTCTTCAATTCCAAGTTGTACTAGAAAGGAAGTCTCCGTTAAGTGGCACGATTATTCTGAATTTTAATTATGGAGATACACCTAAACATTTATATAGGTACAGATTTACTCAACTCCGATTGCTCATAGTTAGATATGTTTAATATCCCAGTTACAGAAATAAACATATGCCTATAATAGATCTGTTCCTTTCAAGCATATTAATACACAGATAATCCTAACTAGAATTTCAACTTCAGATGTAAACATATCCTGTAGATGGATCTTCTCTTTCAAGTTCAATTGTATACAAATAATTTTGCCTAACATTCTAGTTTTCAGGAGGGACCAATCCAGAATTTAGTCTTTGATTATAAACTTCATACCACGAATAGATGTCGTCCATGGAAAATTATTTCAACTTAGTACAATTAGATGCATAATATCAGTTACACACAAATCATTCAAGAACAGTGAAGGGAAATATTTACATATCTGAACTAGCTCATGGGAAGACAAAGGGAACAACCATGTTCCTCCCAACTGTAGAATAAGGCAGCCAAAAACACTTGCCCGATTCACCCCCTAGCCTGGCCATGAATCCATGAGGGCGAACTTGGAAGACTCCTCCTCAACAATGTCCTTCACTTTCAACAGATTCCTCTTGCCTCACACTCACTCAGTAGTGTTCATAACAACAAGGAAAAATCAATAGTTTCCTTTCCCAGCATACTTGGCAGCATCGTGCCTCCTCACATATGTTATTTATCCAAAAAAAATTCCTTTTGCCTAGGTCTTTTCCCTCCCTTTGGAATTTCCACAGCATTCTAAATCCCTGATTTTCAAGGGCTGCCAATGGCCAAATCTCTAATTTTCCACTTGTAATAATCATCCCAGAGGTAGTTCCAATAGGTTCCCCACTCACGGAGTCATGATCAGCTAATTTTAACATGGTTGTTCCATTTGTCCTCCTGCAATCAATATAAAATATTATGTTTTCATACAAGTGTCATAGTCAAATAGTTAGTTGGGTCAAATCAGATCTTTGCCCAACAGTCATAATAATTAATTACAATTATTAAATTCGAAATTCAAAATTGCCATAAAAGGAAAAAAAATTCCAAATTCGAATTTACTAAAAACGAAATAATTTTCCAACAAATTTAAATTTCAAAAATACTTTATTTTTTGGGGGGATGTCACATCCTTTCCCCCTTCAATAAAACACTGTCCTCAATGTTCGTTCCTTTCTTGTAACGGGATTGGATGAGATCTTCACAGATCTCCCTCCAACTCCGAAGTGGCCTCCTCAGGACTAAAGTGCTTCAATAGTTCTCACATGCTACCAAGCATTCAATAATGAAACTTTTCAAATATTGCTATCACAACTACAGTGTTTAGGAGTTATTAAACTTGACATGTGTAAATTTGAATCTTATCAATTTAATCAATAAAACCTGGAACTTGTAGTCTTATCCTCAAGAATGAGTGTGTTTCTTTTCTTCCAAGTCTCCTTCAATCAAGATGAAAAGTGTTTTCTTCAAACTGTCCTCTGTACTAAGATAATATGCTTTCTTGACAGAAAGTTTGTTTAGAGAATAAAATATATAATCTCAGTCTTAATCAATTTGATACTTTGACTTTAATTTTGACCAATGATTATTATGATAGTCATAACTTCAATAGATAAAAATACAACCTAGATGTTCATAATATCACAGTAATTCCATAAAAAATAGAGACATATCAAATTAATCAAACTTGGGGTGCATTGTTCTTATGAATTTGCTAGATCTGAGATCCTTCTGCATCTACGATTTTTGTTTAGAAAAAAGTTCCTTTCTCCTACAAATACCCTTTAGAATAATGATATAGTTTGAACATATGTAAGTACATACCTCTGACATTATCGATAGGTAGTGGTACAATATGTAAGAAACAACTAGAAATAATGAACCTTTAAAAAATTCAAAGGTGATTCAACTTGTAACTTAAAGTTAGTTAGATATTTTCTAGGGTAAGGCACACTAGGACAATAAAAATAAATCCCAACACTTCACAAAAACTTTCACTACAACTGGTATGAATTTGGTGCTGACACTACTACTCGTGCTGCAACTGGCATGAAAGAACTAGCATGAAGGAACTCACATTGGAACTACAACTCATACTGCAACTTCAACTTAGGGTTTTATGAGGAAACCATAATTTTTCAAACTTCAAATTTTTGAATTTTGATCTAGGGACTAGATGTGCCCTCCTAGGGTGAGCTCCTATATGTGGTTTTTTGTAACCTAGGTCTTCACCCCTGCCCTTTCCCTCCTCTACCCTATACATCCATCAAGTATGATTTTTGTTTTGTGTTTCCTGAGCTTCTTCTCCATGATTTAATCACTCAGCTTCAATGGCCCTTACCCATTTTTACTCATTTTGCACCATGTTTTTCTTCCTTGAAAGGTGATTACATGTTCTGGTTTGAGTTTGAAAATACTTGTCATCATTTTATCAATAATTGAGCATGCAATAGGTTTACCAAGTCTTTTGTATGCACAGGGAAAACCTATGCACAAAACAAAACAATTTGAAGCAGTGAATTTCGGGCTCAGATTGTGAAAATAGACATGTTAAATTTTCAATGGTGGAGATCCAATAGGCTACTCAAATCAACGAATCTTGTACATTCATAGTTCCAGAAATGAACGAGTTATAATCGAAATGTTACACAAACTTCACTCCATGAATTCAGCATTTGGGTGTCTGAGCTCATCTTTGTCCAAAACTCATGAATGCCCAAACGCTGGATCCACGTATCATTCATCCATGGTGACACATGGCATCCATCAGTCATCGACACATGGCACTCATTTCATGCCATTTGGGTTACATCATTCACTCATTCCCATGTGATACGTGTCACTCTCTTCATGTGGACATGTCAGCAATAGTGACGTCATGTGGACACATTAGATTTGGGAAAACGCGAAAGCCCCGAACCGCAACATCACTTCGAGAGATCCACCATCCAGGAGGTATCCAGAGTCGAAGTCCATAACTCCCAAAATGCCAAATTATTAAAGTATTAATCTCAGTTGTGTCTCTCTATGTGTCAATCTCTCCCATCGCCCCACTCTCTCCCTCTCTCTCTCATCCCTCTCTCTCCAATGATCTATGTATCATCTCCCTCTATCTCTCTCTTTCCACCTCCATCCCTCCCTCTCCTTCTCCCTCTCTCTCTCCCTCTCTCCCTCTCTCTCCCCCAACCAAAAACATCCCCAATTTCCGATCTCTTCTATTTTTCAATCAAGGAGGAATTGGGCCAACAAGAAGGTCACACCCCCTTCCTTCGCAACTCAATGTCAGGACGCCCAGTTTCTATTGTAATCAATACCTTAATATATTTTTGCAAGTTACTGGTGTGCATTGTTATTCTGACTTGCAGATCAAACCTCTTTCTCTATTTTTTTCCCTTACTGGTTTAATCAATTTAGCATGTGCATTTGAATGAT
>SNQJ01S0108934.1:29338-40906 GCA_010110895.2 Picea sitchensis
TCATTAAGTTAGGCTCAAGCATGAAGTTCATTCCAATTTTAGCATTTTACTTGAACCATAGACAATTGTAGTTACACCATAAACAATTTATTGCAGCAACCAAGATCACAAGAAGAAAAACCATGCACAAGTACACAAGAAGTGTCATGGGAAACCCTTCTCAACAAGAGAAGAAAACCCAACCAATCCTTTGCTATATTCATCAAGAGAAAGACCTCCCACACCATAAACCTAGCACACAAAAGGGTGCTCACAAAACCTAGAAGACTAGCGCCCAAGAGAGGTGCACACTTCATCCCAAGAACAAGTACTTGCTGAAATTTCCAAACTCACACTTGTGCTATGTTTCCTCAATGGGGAAATCACCTTTATTTATATTAGACTAGACACATCAAAAGTAGTGTCTATTGGCACAACAGGGCCGACCTCAATAACTCAAAATATAATTAATAATNAACTCCCTCTACTTGTGAGAATCCTCTGGCTACAAATATCGCTTTGTATTTCTCGATACTTCCATCAGCTACATGCTTGATTTTATAAATCCACTTGGAAGTCACTACAAACTTCCCTTTTGGTCTCAAAACAATATCCCATACATCATTCTTCAAGATAGACTGATATTCTTCTGTCATGGCATCTTGCCATACCTGCTCACCTGTAGCTTCTCCATGACAAGAAGGCTCAGATTCAATGATGTGGCTCATGGATGAAAGGTAGCTCAAAAATATTTTTGGTCTCTTTCTCTCTTGGGATGTCCCTTGAGGGGTTGCATGTCCCTCTGCCTCCTGTAGAGTCTGTCGAGCCCAAGCAGGACTTTTATGCCCTACTGTAATATCTCTGGGCATATCAATTGGAACAACTGGATCAGCTGGATCAACTGGAATAATGTCTGTCTCCCTCTGAATTGTTGAAGGGGGAGAAGGTATTGTCTCATTGTCAATCTCCATATGAGATTCTCTGTATCTTTGGAAGACTATCTCTACTTCAAAGGTAACATCTCTGCTTATCTCATTTTGTCTCTGGCCAGGGATGTAGATTCGATATGCCTTTGAAGATTCACTGTATCTCACAAATGTACCCTTTCTCCATGAAGGGTCTAGATTGGATCTCTTCTCTTTGGGTACATGAAAATATACTGGGCACCCAAATATCCTGAAGTGTCCAATCTCAGGCTTCATTCCGGTGAAGGCTTCTTCTGGAGTTATGTTCTTCAAGATATGATGAGGACTCCTGTTCTAAACATATACTGTTGTCATACATGTTTCTTCCCATAGAGTCATAGGTAGACTCTGATCATGTATCATTTCTTTGGTTGCCTCGATGATAGTTATGTTCTTCCTCTCTACAACCCCATTTTGCTGAGGGTTGTAAGGAACTGTGTACTCCCTCTTGATCCCTGCTTCAATACATAAATTGCTGAAATCCTTGGAGGTGTATTCTTCTCCATTATTTGATATTAGTACCTTGATCTTTCTTCCGGTTAGGTTCTCAACCTGATCTTTGAATTCTTGAAATTTTGCAAGGACTCCATCCTTGTTCTTCAGGAAGTAAAGCTAAGTTTTCTGAGAGTGATCATCTATGAAGAGTACATAGTACAAATATCCATTCAGGGAGGAAAAAATCATTGGCCCACACACACCTGAATGTATCAAGTCCAAGATTTTCTTGGATCTGTGGTCACTTCTCAAGAAGGACCCTTTAACATTCTTACCAAGAGAACAACCTTTGCAAACACCTTTATGCCGAATCTATATATCTGGAAGGCCTGTTACCATTTTCCCTAGAGCTAGGAGAGCTCTATAATGAATGTGAGAAAGTCTCCTATGCTATAGCTCACTCAAGCTGATAGTATCATGTAACAGGGCCTGGACTGGTTTGATGGTCAATCTGTATAAGCTGCTTTCTCGAACACCAATTACTTTGGCAGAATTTATATGTGATTCCTTGTGCCATGCAAGAACTCCTCCTTCAGAAAAGGTAACCTTGTAGCCTTTGTCTTCTAAGGTAGAAATGGAGACAAGGTTCCTCTTCATCCCATGTACATATAGTACTTCACTTAGCTGCATGTCATAATCTAGTTGGAAGGTAGAAGTTCCAACCCCTTTCACATTATATTTGGCATAGTCTCCAAGGAAAACATGTAGATTGGTCTCTTTCTCAACAAGATTAGTCAGGTGATCTCTAAAACCAGTCATGTGCCTAGAGGAATCACTATCAATTAACCAAGTATCATCATTAGTAGGAACCATACCTGAGAGTGCTAAAATGTTGATGTCTTCATCTCTTTGAAGTCTTGGCTTCCAAGAACTGAATTTGCATGATCTATCAAGCTTGTCTTCAATCATAGTTCTGTTCATCATATTTTTAGATTCTTCACAAACCCTTGTCAACTGGGCTAGAAAACCTAATGGCTAGGCTAGGCTAGCAATCTTAGGTTTTTTTGGGCTTATGACTGCCAACAATAAGCCTTGAAAGTTAGAAGAACACTAGTGAGCTGAAGAGCTCCTTCAATGAGTTGTAGAAACCCTAATTCTGAAATTTCTGTAGAAAATTATGAAACCCTAGGGCCAAAAAATCAAAATGCTCGGAAATGAAATATGAAGCTTGTTGGAGGTGCATTGAAGGAGGTCGTACACTT
The DNA here is from genome assembly GCA_010110895.2 of Picea sitchensis. Classification (NCBI taxonomy): domain Eukaryota; kingdom Viridiplantae; phylum Streptophyta; class Pinopsida; order Pinales; family Pinaceae; genus Picea; species Picea sitchensis. Next base: position 31,980 of record SNQJ01S0108934.1, read on the forward strand.
TTATACACTTTTATCCCCAACGCCCAAGTATTAAGTGTTGGAACACCTCAGAAAGGAGGGTCGTACGATTTTTCTAGAAACCCTAGGAGGGTCGTACGTTTCTGCATAAGTGAGAGGATGACTGGTATATGCTTGTGCAATGGGTTCTTCAAGACCTATGCTCTGATACCATGTCGATTTTTCATTAAGATAGGCTCAAGCATGAAGTTCATTCCAATTTTTGCATTTTACTTGAACCATAGACAATTGCAGTCACACCATAAACAATTTGTTGCAACAACCAAGATCACAAGAAGAAATACCATGCACAAGTACACAAGAAGTATCCTGGGAAACCCTTCTCAACAAGGGAAGAAAACCCAGCCAATTCTTTGCTATATTCTTCAAGAGAAAGACCTCCCACACCATAAACCTAACACACAAAAGGGTTCTCACAAAACCTAGAAGACTAGCGCCCAAGAGAGGTGCGCACTTCATCCCAAGAACAAGTACTTGCTGAAATTTCCAAACTCACACTTGTGTTATGTTTCCTCAATGGGGAAATCACCTTTATTTATATTAGACTGGACACATCAAAAGTAGTGTCTGTTGGCACAACATGACCGACCTCAATAACTCAAAATATAATTAATAATTACCATATTAATTATCTTTCACTTTATGGTGGGGCTGACCTGTACCCTTTACATCACAATTAGGGTTACAGGTAAGCATGATTGTTAGACAATATAGCAAGGGATCTCATACACCCACTAGTGCTCAACCACTAGGGGCACGTCCACCTATGCTCAACCACATGTACGTCCAAGTCTCTATCTCACTGCGTCTCATAGGAGAATCATCAGAATACACACTCACTAGTGCTCAACCACTAGGATCACGTCCACCTGTGCTCAATCACAGGAACGTCCTACTCAATAGATCTCTATCTCACTACGTCTCATAGTAGAATCATCTAGAGTATCACATCATCTCAACTCTCTGCACATAGGAGAAAAGTAAACCCATCACATGGGCTGCTTCACTCCTCGTAGGGGTACACATCGTTTCATCTCAAACGATACACCCATCTTATGGGCATCTTCCCTTCTCAGGGGAAGACAACGTTCCATCTCTGTCTCAGAGAGAATGACACACCCAAATCATGGGCATCTTCCCTACATATGGGCACACAACGTTCCTTCTCCGTCTCAGAGAGAAAAAACACACCCATCTCATGGGCACACCCAACTCATGGGCTCTCTCTCAGGTCGATTCACTCAGTCTGTGTCCTGGAGGATGTCTCACGCAGCGGTAATCATGAACAAAAGATAGATATGATATGTACATTTGCTATAAAAACTGTTATATATGGAAAGAGAAAGAGAGATTTATATTTACATATAAATATAAATACTATAGACATGATATTTACATAGAAATATTGATACCCCTCTCTTCATTTGTGTTTAGATCCATCTTAAATGATCGTAAAATTTACACCACGTCAAGAGATTCGATGCCTCTTAGTTCTTGATAGATCCAAAGTTAAAATGGATCTATGTTGATTATGTTGATTATAATAATAAAGGGCATAATTCATGTTTGTTGCTGCTATATATCATATTATCAAAATCTTGGTTAGAAACAATATGTTAAATCCTATTGAGTTATGAAGATATTCTTGAATTGGGATTTAGAGCAAATAATTGGGATCATGATTCATTGATTTACATTTGCCTTCATAGTGTCCATAAACTTTTTTGACATGAACATTAATGTTGTTAGAAAATAATATGTTTGTTACATCTCATTGAATTGGAATTTAGAATAGATAAGTCCCTAGTTATAATTTCAAGCATAGCCCAATCATGACACACAATTATAGTATTTGCCTTTTGGCTTGACATTATGGATATGATCACGACTTTTTAGATGCCAATATGTTTTGAACTAAGATGCATTGATGCACTATGTGATGTTTGCTTTATGTTTAGGCTTCTTTTGAGGACATCTATGTTTATGCTTGTACCATCGTACGCTACAAATTGTTGTCTATTTTTACAATAGATTACATGGTTTCAACCAATTTATACCATGATTTTGGACTTCATAGCAATTCAAGATTGTGTTGTATCTAAAACCTTGAATTGACTTACCCTTCATTATGGGAAATCTTACCCTTGATCTTTCTGCACAACCTCTCCAAGTCTCCTCTAGGTTTCCTCGATGTTATCTTGATTCTTAGAAGTGATTGCATTTTAATTTATTTATTTTTCGTTTTTTTTTAAATGTGGCTCACAACACCAGATATCGGTGCTTGCTACGTCTCGCTACACTTGCTACGTCCATGGAAAATCTCCCCAAAATATGCGAGAGATAGACCCATTAAAGGGCACAACATGTCACTCTGAGGATTTGAACCTAGGTGGGGAGGGTAACAATCATTCCTTCCAACCACCCAAGCTACATCCAATGGACATTTTTTTCATTTTTTTTAAATGATAAATTTTCATTATTTTTTTTTATTTTTATTTTTACATAATCTAATTTTTTTTATAATAAAAGGTGCGATCGAGACCGCTAAGGAGATACAAAATCTTGCAAACTTCGAGCTAGCTTGCGGTCTTGAGTATGCAACTACTACATAGTACTAATGATATTTTCAAATACTCAAATGAAATCTTCACAAAGAACAACCTTATTGAGTACACTTGGAAAAAGACTCTGAGAATAAACGTGAAGAGACATTGCATCTAAATTAATTTTTGGGGGAAGAGCTCATATTTTTTCCTGACTTGCGGGGCTGACTTCATGTTACCATTGGCTGTGATGTTTCATGTACTTTCTTCTTCTTTCCAACTATCGTCCAAACTTCGTTTGTAGATATTGGACCATTTATACTGTCTATGTTACCTGGGATTTCTTGATCTGAATGTTCTTGATTTTCTTGATCCAAAGCCTCTTCAACATCAATTTGATCTGGCTGGCTTGATGGTGGCCGAGGGGATTGTTGTATCTAAATTCCCTTATTTGAATCTTGAAGGGAAGATGGCTCTTTCTCTGACTTTTCAGTGGAGTTCTAGCACGGGTCTTGAGATAACGAAGGAGGTTTTTCATTGTCTTGTGGAGACTCTTTGCAGGCTTTTGGAATTACTTGATGGTCGTCATTCGAACCAACTCACCAGGTGGATTTCCGGTGCTTTCTAAACTTTTTGTATCCTTTGGGACAGTGGGAAGCAAGATTACCTGTTTCAAAACAAGATCTGCAGCGCAAGGAGACTCTCTCAAAGTCAAGTTTCCGAGGCCAAGAGTAATTTTTACTAGTAAGAATCACTTCAGTTGGGAATCCTTTACTGAAATCCATTTCCACACAAATGTAGAGGTGTTGTGCCTTGTAGTTTCACGACTTGCGAAATGGAACTTTCCTAATGCCGAGCCAATGGCCTCGAGAGAGGGCAAACCCCAAAAATGTAGGGGTAGATTAGGAAGCCTCACCCAAACTGGGGTTGATGAGAGAATGTTTATAGCTGTATTTAAAGAAGGAGACCATGGTTTCATGAACAAACCTGAGTTTCCCCAAAACCATGGCCCTGAGTTGAAGATCAAATCACGATCTTCCTGAAGGTCAAACTCAACAATGAAGAAACCTTTTACACAAGGGTGAATGAAAGCTTTTTGTTGCATAACAAGAATCCAGGTAGCAAAGATCCCGCTGTTAAGATGGATTAACTTTGGCCAAAGGCCATTGAAGCAACAAACCAAACTCATAGATATGTAATATTCCTCCTCTTCTTCAACATCTTGTCCCATGGGAATGACAAGGGATGGGGCTTCCTGCACCAAAAAAGACAAAGACGGGGGAGCATAAAATTCCTGAACAATATCATGGAAAGACACACCCAACTGAAGAACAAGATCAAGCTTTAGCTTGGAAATGGCAGAAACTGCCCCACAAACCGGGACACCAACAACAGAGTTGAAAGCCACCTCCATGGCCGTTGGATGAAGCTGGGGCGAGGTCGTTAGGGCCGACATGCGGAGGTTACGCACGGTCAGGGTTAAACCCTAGCCGTCGCGGGCGAGCACCAGAGCGGCTCCATAGCGATTTGAGAAATAAATTTTCATTATTAATGTTTAAAGATGTTTTGATTTCGATGATTAAAATAAATACTTCGAGAAACAAATTTTCATTATTAATGTTTAAAGATGTTTTGATTTCGATGATTAAATATATTTAATTTTTAATGATTGTTTTTAGTTTTAATTTTTCATTTTTTTAAGGTGAATTTTTTTTGTAATTAACAAATTTTTAATCATTTTAATGAATCTAAGAACCTCAATGAATTGGAATTTGTCTAGAGTAGATCTAAAAGAGGAAAAACTCAAGAAATGGAATATGAGTTAGGAAGGTGAACCAACTATTAGAGGAAAAATTCAAGAAATGGAATATGAGTTAGGAAGGTGAGCCAACTATAGTTAGGAAGGTGAACCAACTATTGCAGGTTTGGAGGATGATGACCCTAAAAACTTCAATGAATTGGAATTTGTCTAGAGTAGATATAAAAGAGGAAAAAATCATGCATCAATTCGATGAAGAAATGGAACATGAGTTAGGAAGGTGAACCAACTATAATTATAATACCATATTATAATTAGATATTGTTAACCATAGAGTCAAAGTTCTATCGATTTTTAAAAATTATTAAATGTATTTTCATTTTAATTTTATCCATTTTAAAATTTTCTCTTTTTAGCTTACATGATTTTAAAAAAATTGATTAAATGTATTTTAATTTTAATTTTAATTTTATTCATTTTTAAATGATATTTCTCTCTTTACTCGAAGTGCCCAAAGATGTTATGATTTCAACACTTAAAAATATTTATTTTGAATTCTAATTCTACCTTTAATTTTTTTTTTTACTCATGTTGAAAGATGTTATGATTTTAACACCAAAAATATTTAATTTAATTTTAATTTTTTAAACAGAATTCACTTTTTTTTAAATGATGAATTTTTTGTTTGTGAGCTTATAATTATTTTAAAATAATAAAATACAATATAAATATTAATAATGAAATATATTTTAATTTTTAATTGTTAATTTTTTTAAATAATAAATTTTGGAATCTTATTCCCGGATGGGGTGATATTGTGGCATACCTGGCGTAACGTGGAGGTGAGGCACGACCAGCGAGGCACGAAGCCATGTGACGGGCTTGTGCCATCGCCCGCCACCCCAAATCAACATTAAATGGCCATTACAATGGCGCAGGTGACAATTAATTCGTTCCTTCCTCCCCGCAAGCTTCATATCATGGTCGCGATCTGCTTGCTCATCGTCTGTCTCTGCGCAGGTATCATTTGGCTCTCCCCCTTGCAACCTTTGTTGAAACTTACTAGCATTGGCTTGCACTCCACCGCCCTGGTTCAGCTTCAGGCTTTCTTCCATTCCCTCGTGCACCTAGCGTCCATTTCCGGCCACTCAACGAGAATTATGCCGCGCCCTCGAGGGCGCCCGCATAGAGGCTCCCCATGGAAACCTCGTCGACCCTCTATTTCACCCCCTGCATCACCTTCCTCCTACTCCTCTCCTTCTATCCACCCTGAGCCAATTCCTCCTTCGCCGCCTGCTATCGTTGTCTCAAATTTTGATAGCCTCGCAATCGTCCCTAAGCTGTCGTCTTCTTCCTCTCACCTTCATCTGAATCCTCCAGGGTCTGGGCCTCCTCCTTCACCGCATCCAAACTTTGATGGGACAACTGGGGGAGAACCTCCTCCGCGCGAGAATCAGCCACCGAACTCTTTCCTTGACACTCAACTCCGAGATAGCCTGGAAATTATTTTCAGCCTAGTCTTTGAACTTCGCCAGGGGGTGGAGGATCTTCAATTCCATCTGTTGGTCGTGGACAGGAAGGTAGGAGTCCTTCTCCAGCTCCTTACCTCACTTCAAGAGGCTCTCCCCACGGACATCGCAGGCGCGGCTTCAGCGGAGGAACCCGGGGATACAACCAACGAGGGGAACGCCCAGGTGCAGCGTTCGACTGAAAATGAACAAAACCAAGCCATGCACTAGGATATGGCAAAGGAGAGGGTCACAACACGTTGCGCGTTGCAGGATACCTCACCAGTTGTCAACAGGACCGGGGAAAGCATGGACGTGGGGAAGCGGTGGGACGATGGAGTGACATATGTCGAGGAGGAGCCGTGGTCCAAGGTTGTCCACGTCACCTGGCCAGGTCATCTGCCAAGTGTTTGAGGTCATGAGGGCACTTTTAGTTTCTCTAGTCTTTCTACTTTTTAGTTGTTGTCTAATTAGTCTCAAACAATATTTTTAGACTATTCTACCACTTATGTTTGACTTCTATGCTGGCTGGACTGGTTTCCCCTCTGTTGGGGCAGTCCAATAACTACAACACGAATATTCTTTGTACTCTGTATCTCCTTTTGGTCTAGCAGGCCCTTTTTATATAATACAACTAGCTTACAAAAAAAATTTGGAATCTTATTTCTGTAATTTTATTTTTCTTTGGTTTTATCACTAATTATCATGGTTTTTAAAACAATTTTAAAGTTAAAAAAATAAAATATTTTTTCCATAATTTTTTTTATATAATTTTTTTTTTTTTAAATAAAAAGTTTTAGTTTCACATTTTCCACTTAACATTTGTAATTTTTTTAATTAAAAAAACATATTTCCATATCTTTTCATTAACCAAACTCCATTATATCATGAAAAATATAATTATATCATGAAAAAGATGAAAGCAAAAAGGTTTTTTTAATTAAAAAAACATACTTCCATATCTTTTCATCAACCAAACTCCATTATATCATGAAAAATATTAATATATCATGAAAAAGATGAAGAAAAAAAGAACCAAACTCCATTATATCATGAAAAAGATGAAGGAAAAAAGGTTTTTTTAATTAAAAAAACATACTTCCCTATCTTTTCATCAACCAAACTCCATTATATCATGAAAAAGATGAAGGAAAAAAGGTTTTTGTTTGTTTGTTTTTAAATAAACTCCATTACATCATGAAAAAGATCAAGGAAAAAAGGTTTTTGTTTGTTTTTATAATATTATTTTTAAAAAATTATTATATATATATATTATATTAATTTCATCATAGGTTATATGATTCATAGGGATTTGGGAAATAAATTTTCACTATTAATGTTTAAAAATATTTTGATTTTGATAATTAAATATATTTAATTTTAATGATAATTTTTTAGTTTTAATTTTTCAGTTTTTTAGGTGATTTTTTTTCATAATTAATAATTTTTTTAATGGTTCTAATAAATCTAAGAACCTCAATGAATTGGAATTTGTTTAGAGTAAATCTAAAAGAGGAAAAAATCATGCATCAATTTGATGAAGAAATGGAACATGAGTTAGAAAGGTAAACCAACTATTGCATGTTTGGAGGGTTGCATGTTTAGCAAATACCATATTATAATTGGATGTTGTTAACGATAGAGTCAAAGTTATATTGATTTTTAAAAGTGATTAAATGTATTTTAATTTTAATTTTATCCATTTTTTAAGTGATATTTTCTCTTTATTCATGTTGAAAGATGTTATGATTTTAATAATTAAAAGTATTTAAAAATAAATAAATTTTGAATGATGATTTTTTTGAGATGCTTAAAATTATTCTAAAATAATAAAATATAATATAAATATTAATAATGAAATATATTTTAATTTTTAATTGTTTCATTATATATTAACTAGCACAGCTGCTGGTGAATGTTGAAAGTTTTTTAATCAGGTAGACATGGCAATAAGTTAGAATATTCTAAACATATTTAAGAATAAAAAATGTATTAAAAAATGTATTAAGAACTAAAAACCTATTAAATGTGCCCATTGTCAATAGGTGTACGCCTTTAAGCTTAATTATATTTATGTAATTATATTTTTATTTGGTTCATCACTAATTTTAAAGTAAAAACAAAATAAATGGTAAAATATTTTTTTTCATAAAAATAATTTGTTATATAATCTTTTATATAATTTTTTTTTTAAATTAAAAGATGTTAGTTCCATATTTTCCACTTATCATTTGTAATTTGCATAATTCCATATTTTTGCATCAACCAAACTCCATTACATCATGAAAAAAATTAAGAAAAATAAGTTTTTGTTTATTTGTTTCTAAATAAATAAATTTGAATTTATTTTTATAATATTATTTTAAATAAATTATATATATATATATAAAATCTCCATTATATGATGCAAAAGATTAAGGATTTTTTTTTAAATTTAATTTAATTTAATGTATTTTTATAATATTATTTAAAAAAGCATATACATATATTGAAATATTTTCTTAGGAAAGAAATAGTTTTTTAAAGGATTTTTAAAAAATTGGAATGTATTTTTAGTATTTACAAATGAAAAATGATTAAATATTTTCCTTTTATTTAAGAAGAAAAAATTAAAAATAAGAAAAAGTTATGTTTTAAAATTAGAATGCATTTTTATCAATGTTATTTTGGAAAAAAAATAACATATATTTAAGAAATTTTTATGGGTTTATTTAAGAATTTAAGAATTTATTTAAGAATTTTTTATTATAAATTTATTTAAGAATTTATTATTATTATAATCTTTTATTTAAGAAAAAAATTGACAAGTTGATGCGTCTTTAGTTACTTTTTACTTATTTCTAAACTATGTAGTTGCCCTGCATGGACCCATTTTTTAAACATTAGACCGCGGTTTCCGAAAGGGCACCGCTCCCAAATATGACTCCAAATCATCCTTTTTCTGACAGCGGTGGTTTCTAGATAGTTCTTTTTCATATTATGTAATAGTTTTTAGGATCTTATACATAAACTAACTTTAAAAAAATATTGATATGTTTTTTATTATATAAATTAATTTAAATTTTATACATGTTAATAAATTTTATAACTCAATTTTAT
>SNQJ01S0108935.1:0-20655 GCA_010110895.2 Picea sitchensis
ATAATGCTTCCTGAGACTTCTTCAATTTCTGCAATTCTTCAATTCTTGGAGTACTCTGATCCTTTAGATAATATTACTCAATGTATTCTCTGAAACTCCTCCAATTTTCACTCCTTGAATCCTCCCCAAAAAGAGGTTATAGAAAAAATGGTAGACTTTATTCAATTCAGGTCTATTTAGAAGACCCAAATTGTACAACATGCCCCGCGCTCAATATTTAACATCTGATTATGAAACTTGCACACAAGAAACTACAGTCCGTACTATTTCCAATGGAAGTGGCCCCGCTTCATTTGGATTTTGTATGAAGAAGTTATCACTATTTTACCCGGAACACCTGTTTATTGACTAGCTTTAGGACTGGTCACAAACCCTCTCTTCCACAAAGTGTATCTCCATAATTATAGCGAATCAAGAGCTGAAATTTTTACCAAAGGTACCTTGATATGTCTTCTCAATACCATAGCGATTTCACCATCTGAATTGTTCTAGAAAAAAAGTTATAGAAAAAATGGTAGTATGACCTGAAAATAACATACCTTAGAACACATCACCAAAAGACTTCATCCTCCCTTGAAATCCGGCCTTATTTTACTTCTTATTTCCTCGAAATTTGACTTGTATCAATATGAATGTATAATGATGTTTATTTATACCATTTATGTCACTTCATTTTAACATTAGGGTCGACCTGACACTTTCTTATTTTGTAATTCTTTTCTTTAATTATCTTCAGGGCTTACATGTACTTGCTTCTTCAATTCACTTTGTCATCTTCAAAATTTCATTTCTCCTCAACCATGAGGATCCACGTGATGTGTCACATACCACCAGAAACAACATAATGTGAACTATCCATTCATGGGTGTTGTATATGCATGTGCATTGTCCTTCATGTCCAAATACCTTTATAAATCTTGCAGTCCAAAATCCTTGACTAGGGTTGACATCAATGACAACAACCAATCTTCCAACAAATTTTATATCGAATAATAAAGATGATGAAAGTTTAAAAATATTAAAATTTATTTGTTTATATGTAGTATTAATTACTTTTATTGATTTATTTTCATACTAGTATAAATTTATTTCAACATTGAATTTTTATAAGTTATTTATTTTAATTTTGGATTTATTAAAGAATAACTTTTAAAAAAGAAAGAATTTTATAAAAAGTTATGGGAATGTTTACACAATATTTGATAAATTTCTCATTATAACTAATTTGAAAATTAAAATGAAACTAAGGTTATATTTTTTTCTAATCTCAAAAAGAGATATTATTATTGGGTGGTTTCTGCATCATTTGTAATTCCTTCAATGTAATTATTATTATTGGGTTGTTTCTACATCCTAGTATGAGGGAGATATGTAATTCCTTCAATGTTGAATATGGAGTTTGACTAGGGTTGACATCAATGACAACAAACTTCAATCTTCCAACAAATTTTATATCGAATAATAAAGATGATGAAAGTTTAAAAATATTAAAATTTATTTGTTTATATGTAGTATTAATTACTTTTATTGATTTATTTTCATACTAGTATAAATTTATTTCAACATTGAATTTTATAAGTTATTTATTATTTTAATTTTGATTTATTAAAAGAATAACTTTTAAAAAAGAAAGAATTTTATAAAAAGTTATGGGAATGTTTACACAATATTTGATAAATTTCTCATTATAACTAATTTGAAAATTAAAATGAAACTAAGGTTATATTTTTTTCTAATCTCAAAAAGAGATATTATTATTGGGTGGTTTCTGCATCATTTGTAATTCCTTCAATGCAATTATTATTGGGTTGTTTCTTTACATCCTAGTATGAGGGAGATATGTAATTCCTTCAATGTTGAATATGGAGTTAACACTTGTTATTTAAAAAAATATTGGTAACAAGTAACACACACACACACACATATAAAGAATCCAACTTAGATCCATTCTACTTCTGATTTATTATACATCTAGAGGAATTTGATGCCTCTAAGAGCATGATAAATCCGGAATTAAACACCCATGTTGATGTAAGAAAATTTTTAATAAAATATGTAGCTAAATGTAAGACAAACAATTAACAATTTAGTAGGGAATATAAGAAATGTAATAACAACCCTCATATCATACATTTCTTCCATGATTAAATTACACTAGTAATATTAAAAGATATTTAAAATTTGCCATAAAATTATCACTTTTATTAATTACCTATTCATTAAATAGTATATTAAAAACTACACATTTCTAAATCTAAAATACAATAAATCTTTAAATAATTTAAACCAAATTACAAATATTTATTTATCTAGAATTGGATTTCATTCAGCGAACAAATTTATTCATAAATCCAACTAACAAATTTATTCATTAAAAAACCTATAGAAGAAATATATATTTACACATCTAAATGTGTACAATTTAACATATTTGAAATCAATCAAAATAAAATATTTAAGTATGTAAATGAATTGAACATGGTAAAAAAAAAATATTTAAATCCTATCCACATAATTAAAAATCTGATAAGGCACTACGTTCTTGAGATGTGTGTAAGGGAAAAATAAGAACTCTAATTATTTAATGAGAACCCTATTATTAAACAAGAAAATCTATAAATAGAAGAGATCATAAGATATTGCGTAGCTTTATTCATATGGTTAAAGGCCCCTTTATAGTTTACAAGGGTGATTTAAACCAGTTAAAATAAATAATAAAATTAAGTATAAGTAGTCTAGTTAGAATAAAGTATAAATAATGTTAGGGATTTAATCTCTTTCACTTGTAGGTAGAATAATATATGTTTTATGTAATAAAGACCAATATTAATAAGGACTAATAATAAAAGAAGAATAATTCAAAATACAAGAAGACCCAATAGAAGTTTTCGCTTCTAGAAGTATCTTCCTCTAGATTGTTATTTGGTAGATAGATTTAGTATAAATAGGGAGCCGTATGGGCATGAGAAGTCTTGTCTTGAGAATCATTGTAATGAAGAATTGTTGTGCTGGAGGTTTCGAAGAGGCAAGTGAACATTTTTCCTATCAATAAAGATATAATTATGGTGTTTTGGTTCCATATAATTTTTTTTTTTTTTTTTTTTTTTTTTTTTTTTTTTTTTTTCTTTCTCGTCTTATTAATATTTGTAGAAATGATAAAATAAGTGCATGCATCTTGAAGGATAAAAGAAATGATAAATAATGCAATGCACATATCTCAAGGGATGAAATATGCAACTAGTTTAGAAAAAAACACTAGATTTCTTTCAAACTAGGTGTGCTTTTCTGGAGGAGCATACTACGTGATAGGGAACCCATGTTCCTTATCAATTCCCCCTAGTGTATCTTGAAAATGTATTTTATGTTTTCATAATTTAGTAGTGGCTTTAAAGTGAGGAAAAAATCTAGGAGAAATTGTCATCCATGCTAAGTGGCGATCTAAAAGAAGATGTGAAGTTGGAGGGATTTTGATGTCATTGGTAGAGACTGAGTGTCCATTATGGTGATGATCTATCCATTTGAAACTACATGTGGTAGTCAATGTTGGAATGATTATGAACCCAGGGTCATGGTTATGTGCTCGAAAATGAATGTTATATACAAAGTCAAAAATTCAACAAGGAGATAAACTTTAGTCCAGAGATGAAGTGAAAATATGAAGGGAGTTGAACAATCAAGATTCCAATGATATACAACATGTGTAGACTAAATAAATGATGGATTTTACGGAAGTCTACAGAAGTTGGTATCATGTGATTTGTAGAATGTAAGGGGTGAGTTGTATCCTTCAAAATTAGAGGGAAGAACTATAGGAACTCTACATGGCCCCCGAAGCTAGATAGAAACATTGAAACACATCATTGTTGTTATAGAGGTATTTTTTTAGGTTTTTCAAATCATGATGTGTCATCAAGTAAATTAGTATTTTTGTACTTTGAGGTTGTGAATCTATGCATCAAAACCCATACAAGTTGCCCAAAGTGTTGATTCAAGGGCTCGTCCAATGACACCATGAAATAACTAGTCTAGGCTACAACATGTTTAAAAAAAAATCCCTTTTATCACGACAAGTAGTAGTGAGTGATACTAGCTAAGAGGTGCACATAACCTTTTTTCTTATTGTCGATACATCATTATGGATGAAACTGCTAATATTTTCATAGGTGATTGAAAAAATTCAATGTCTACATGTGCATCGACGTGTTTCAATGTTACTAGCGATGTGAATCAATGCCAAGGGAGGACACATATCAAGATAATGTGTATATCAAGAACTATACTAAACTCAATGACTAGAAATTTTTTATGGAATGGAAATGAGATGTTTTGTATATTTTTCATAATATTTGCATTCATCTGGGTCATGTCTAGTTTCCACAGGCATTTTTGTCATGTCGTCTCTGCAAAGAGAAGTGGTGTAATGTTACCTATGTACTTGTGGTTGGGAATGAATAGAAGTTCTATAGTGTGAAGAGATGCATCTCAAGGCTAATGAGAAAAAATTTCTTACTAAACTGTAGGGTGAAAAAGTGTATTGGGGAACTACTGTTTCTAATGAATCCAACAAGATATGACAAGATGTTTGTGTAAAGAAGGATCTGCTAGAGTGGATAGAGATAATACTGGGTATTTTTTTAGAGAACTAGGGAAAGGAGGGCATGAGGAGTAGACAGGGAAAGAGAAGAAAAGGTGATTTGAGGCATGGGGATAATAGAGGAGATAAGGTTCTTCATTAGTGGGTGTGATGCAAATAAAAATAAGGATAGGGTAAGATAGGTTAGTAAGGATAGGATTTTGAATGAACGTAATAAAATGAGGTTATTCTAGGGTATAAAGATGAGATAACTATGTGGTATAGAAGAGAGATAAGGAAACTTGATGGGATTGTTGGATGAAAGGCACAATGCAGAGAGAAAGGCATTTGGTTCAAGCTAACTTGTTGAGTCACAACATTATGTGGAAAAGGTATTGTAGTGGAGGTGTGTTCATAGGTTTTATATTTGTATATATTTGATAGTTATCATGGAAAGCATCACATAAAATGCATATTTCTTGTTGATATGGTATTCTTAAGAGTAAATAAAAATAGTCAAGGGGAGAGATCTCAAATTCAATAGTGTGTTGCAAAGGCCCTATGGAAAATTCCAGTGCATGATAGTTATTAATCAAACGATGAGGTTCATCCTATTTTACCCAACCAATATGATAAGGAAAGGCATGAGGGGTGGTTGGAAACTAAATATGAGCTACAAAGTTATGGGAAATGATATTCTTTTGAATAGCATTGTCAAGGATTATGATGGAAAGTTGGTATTGTATTTGGAAATTATGATCAAATGGGAGACCCCGAGAGGGGGAATAAAGTTCATTAGACATTAAGAATAGTGATGGATTTGATGTAGTAGTTTTTGAAATAGATATTATTTTTGTTTGGAGAGAAGGTTCATAAAATTGGTGTGCCTCGGGATAATCAAGGCTTACTCATCTCTGTATAGGGTTTTGGATGCAACTTGTCACTATAAGAATATGCACTCTACAAAAATATAGTTTAGAGTCATATGATAGTGGAACTAGTGCGGGGGATGAGGATTTCATATAAGCCGACATATACAAAATCCAACTATCGTAAATGCGCATTTATGGAAATTGGATTTTGTATATATAAGCATATGCACATATACTGAATCTAACTTCCACAAATGCACATATTTATGAAAGCCAACTTCTACATATGTGCATTTATGGGAGTTGGCTTCTATATATGAGTGCATATATGGAAGTCAACCAACTTTCATATATGCGCATATGATCACTTTCAGATACCGGCATATATGTAAGCCAACTTATGTAACTTCCATATATGAGAATTTACGAAGAACACTTTATATAAATGTGCATTTACGTAAGTTGACTTTTGTATATGCTCATAAAGATCGCGATATACTAAAGCCAACTTCCTCCGATATTCCGCGATTTATGAAATTTGTCTTTCAGATAAGCATGCACGCTTCCATATAATGCATATATGTAAGCCAACTTCCATATGCGATTTAAGATGTACCTACCAAACCAACCTCTAAATGCGCATACACAAAGGTTGTTCAGAATGCACATACACGTGAAATTGGCTTTTGTATATGTGCACTTTCGTGATACGCGCATTTTGCTGTAAGGTGGATTTCATAAATGTGCATATATGGAAGCGCATATACATAAGCCAACTTCTATAAATGTACATTTACGAAATCCAACTTCCATATACATATACTGAATAAAAATTATGTAAATGCACATATATGAAAAGTTGGCCACTTCCATATATGCGCATTTACGGAAGCTATCTTTCGTATATACGCACTCTATCTTGTGTATATGTGCATTTTGTATTTCATAAATGTGCATATATAGAATTTGGCTTCCATGTATGCATGCATATATGAAAAACTTTGTATATCCACATTTATGAAAATTGACTTACGTATACGCGTTAAGCCAGATATGCACATATACTAAATCTAACTTCCATAAATGCACATTTAAAGTTGTCTATATATGTATATTTTATGGGAGTTGGTCTCCGTGATATAAGAGCTTCCTCGATACGCATATATGGAAATTAACCTTTGTATATACCCATTTACTCTGCTAATCTCTGATACACGGTGATTTACAAAAGCTGGAAACAGACCATTACATAACGGAAGCGCCACATAACGCAAAATCCAACTTTAGTAAATGTGCATTTATGGAAGGGTGTTTTTGAAATGCGTGATAGGGAAGTTGACTTCCATATATTAACATATATGAAAGCCAACTTCCATAAATGGGCAAATACGAAAGTTGGATTTCCTATAAGTGCGTACATAATAAAGCCAACTTCTATAAATGCATTTATGGAAATTGATTTCCGTGATATGCGCCGCTTTTGCATATGCGCATATACAAATCTAACTTCCACAAATGTGCATTTCTATGAAAGTTGGCTTCATATGTGCATTTATGGAGTTATTTCCAAATATGAGCACTTTCGCATAAGCTGCGATATATGGAAGCCAACCAATCCTCGATATGCGATTTACGAGCACTTCCATACCATATATGGAAGCCAACTTCTCAGTACCATTTACAAAGTTATTATTTATAAATGTGCATTTATAGAAGTTAACTTCTACTTATGCACATATACAGAAGTATTTATATGAAAGCTTAACTTCCATATATGCACATTTATGGAAGTTGGCTTATGTATACACGCTCTTCCTCGGTGAGGGCGCACGATATATAGAAGCCAACTTCCGAGTATATGCAATACGCATGGAAGTTGGCTTTCAGATAACACGCCGCGATATTATTTGGAACTAAATCACAAGGCGATTTACGGCTAACGATATGTCAAAAGCCAACTTTCGTAAATGCATATATTATCGAAGGTTATTTCTGTAAATGCACATACACATAAGTTGGCTTTCGGGATGCGCATTTCTACGGTTACGCTTCATAAACGCGCCGCATATATGAAAGAGAGCGCATATACAAAACCTTAATCCTCCGTAAATGCCCATTTACGAAAATACACTTTCGTATATGTGCACTCCCTGTATATCCTACACAAATACGATAAAACTTCCATATAAGCCAAGATATAGAATTCAACTGTATATGCACATTTATGGAGACCGCCATATACAAAAGACATACAAGTCAACATTTATAGAAGCACACTTCTATAAATGTACATTTACGGAAGTTGGCTTCCAGATGAACATATATGGAAGTGTGTACAAGAAGCCAACTTCCATATGTGAACATTTACTTAAGTTGGTTTTCATATATGCATGCTTCCATATACATGTATGATACATAATTCACATCCTCCAGATATGCACATTTACGGAAGTTGTCTTCCATATACATTCTGTTCTCAGATATGCATTTACGTATGTTGCTTCAGAATGCACATATAATGAATTTGTCAGATATGCCAAATTATATAAATATGCATATGCATATAATCATTGAAAAATAGATATAATAAAGATACTAACCTCTTCCATGAAGCTTTCATCTCTAGTGGCCTCCATCGAGCATAATAAGTCTTTCTGCAGCTCGAGCATCTTTGAGGGTCACATGAACCATTTTAGGCATATGCACATTTATGGAAGAGATTTCCATATATGCGCATTTTGTCTTATGTATATAAGGGGATTTATTTGTTCAAAATGTGCATAATGAAAGTTATCTTCCAGAGTATGCGATTTTCCTTCCTCCGTGAATGTGCATTTGATTCCATATATGCACATTTTCTTATGTATATGTGCATTTTACGGAAACCAAAATGCACATGTAAGAAAGCCAAAATGCGCATATAAGGAAATCTCTTCCGGTGAATGCACATTTTTGTCTCTTCAAATGCACATCAAGTTAGTAATGAAATATGTAAACATGTAATGTAGGTTATACCATATAGCATTGAGTTTTCTTAGTTTATTTTCTTGGCCTTGGCAGGTTAATAGAGTTATAGACCATTTTGGAAAAAGATGAATAATAGAGATGCCAATGAACATTTTAAATGGTTTTAATATGGGTATGGGTACATAGACTCTGATTCTATAAAGTATGGTTAATTTCTATGTCTTCTCTTTATGTTATCTCTAACTACATAATATTAGTCATCAAAAGATTAGATACATGCTCATCGAAATGTAATTTTTGGGGTGCTTTCATCTTCATACATGTTTTAGTGACTAGTTTTATAGTTTCACTACATTTTATAGGATATGTGTTTATTTTTATATAAACATTGATATTCTTGATCACATTGTATTGGAATATATGGTGATTGGAGCCAAATTGAGTTGGTGGAAAACAAATAAGCTACCCTATAATGTAGATTTTTCTTTGACCATAGTCATAATATGGTGACCTATTTCCCAAAGGCTAAATCATCTACCATTCTAAAAGGAAAAACTTGGAAACCATTTTATAATAAAATACAAAATCAAAAAAATCACAAAAATAAATCAATAAAGACTTTTAGGACCCAATAATTGTATCTTTAGATACAACAATTTCTCTAATGCTATATGCTTAAGACTAATGAAAAACCAATATGAATGCACAACTCCAATCCAAAAGTATTAATAGATAAAAATAGATCCAATATTAATACGATTATGATTCTTCAAACCAAAAAAAAAAAATAAAAATAGATCCACCATTGTCATAGGTATAGAGCTTATGTATATGCACATGCATATGAAAGGGAAAAAATGTGCATATACTACCCACCAATATATTTATGAAAAGGAAAATGCGATTTACGAAGAGAGCTTCATATATGCACATTTTCGCTTCTGCGAATGTGCATATACAAAAGGTAAAATGCATATATGGAAGCTCTTCCATATATATATACATTTTTCCTTCTCAGATATGATTTTGTCTTTCACATGCTTCCTCTACACTAATCCATGAGAGAAGAATGAAAAAACATAGATCTGAACAATGACATACAAATAAAAGAAGAAACAACAAACCATTAACAACACGATTTCCTAGGGAAAACCCCCCTAAGAGAAAAACCCCACACTTCAAAGAAAGCTCCATGTATTCTCCAATCAAAAACAATGATCACAATAAATTTTCATAGCTGCGCTCTTAACATGATTTATAATGAGCTCCTTGTTGCTTGGCTCTCTAGACCAAATCGGGCCTACACTATGCACTCTAAGACTACACTGGCCACCCAAGCCTATATGGTCCAATAGGCCAACTACTAGGTAAAAGCAGGTTTCTTTAGTATGCATTTGTAATTAGGGAACTGACAATCAAGCAATATGTTACCATTAATAGAGTGATCTGATGGTTCATATTCTCCTCGATCTTAATGGTTACATTAATTCATGGCTTAACACCGATTGGTCCGTGATCTCTCTATTTAAGGAGTATGGAGGGTCATTTGTCGATGATAGATTTTGAGAAACTCACAAATCTCTCCGTAATATTTTTCTTTGCACTAATAAATTGCTCCAAGTGGCCACATTGGATGCGACCATAGATGTTTCCCCCATAGTGTTTTTACCACATCAAAACATTTGGTGTGTTGATCTTTGATCTATGCTTCAGAGTGGTTATTGAAGTGCCTTAACTCTATTGAATACCTATGTTGTCAAACATCAACCCTTTCTAAGTCATAAGTTTCTTTCTAAGCATTGAACTGCATGTTATTAGCCCTAGCCTAAGATTTTTAGTGGCAACGAGAAAAATTTGAACTTGGGTCTTGCCTAGGTAATTTTGACGAGTTACCAATTATTCTAGATCTAAACAAAAAGAGAAAGTATAGAGCATTTCATTAGTGTAGAGATCGAAATCCTCCATTAGGACTCTACTACTCTAATTAGAATTAGAGAAGGGGATTAATGGAACCTTCAAGACTACTAGTGGACTCCAGATGAATGGTTGGTGGTGCCTTTTAGGTTCACAAATGCTCCTGTAGTACATTTATGAGGTTAATGAATGATGTATTAAAGGAATTTATTGGAAATTTTGCAATAGACTATCTAGATGACATCATGATCTATAGTCAAACAAAAGAGGAACATTTAAGGCATCTCGAGATGGTTTTGAGTAATCTTTGCGTAAGGAAAATTGTTGATAAATTTGAAGAAATGAATTCTTATCAAGAGGGAGCTGATCGATTTGGGGTTTGTAGTATCTGAAAAAGGTTTGAATATGGACCCAAAAAAGGTTCAAGCACTACGAATTGGTCAACCCCGAGAAATACATTTGAGGTAAGAAGTTTCCATAGACTGCAAGTTTTTATCAAAAGTTCATTAGAAGTTTCAGTCAGATATGTGCACCTATTGTAGAAATTATCAAAGAAAGAAAAACAACCACCATGGATTGAAGTAACCGATAGAAATTTTAAATTGTTCAAGAAAAATATTACTGAAAATCGTGTGTCAGCTTTGCGAAGATTTTATAAATTATTTCAAGCTGATAGTGATGCTAGTGGGACTGTAATAGGACTTGTCTTGAGTCAAGAGCAAAGACCAATTGCATATTTTAGTGAGAAATTAAATGAAGCAAAACATAAATATTTCTCTTATGACAATGAATTTTATGCATTTTTTCAAGCACTTAAGAAGTGGAGGCATTACCAAGCTCCAATGAATTTGCTTTGTACAACACAATCATGCATTACAATTTATAAGTAGTCAACCAAAATTAAAACCAAAGACATGCCAAGTGGTTGAATGTATAATTTTACCTTTGTGATTAAACACACAAGTGGTAAGACTAATAAGGTTTTTGATTCTTTGAGTAGAAATTATTTGTTTTTGCAATAATTTTAAGTCAGTGTTTTAGGCTTTGATGGTTTAAACGAAATGTATCGAGACATCATAAAGGTGCATATGCAACTTGTGAAAATCTAATTGTTGGTAACATAAGTCAATGGTTGGACTATATGATATAGGAAGGATTGTTGTTCAATAATAGTAGATTGTGCATACCAAAGTATTCAATGAGGGGAAATTTGAGCAAAGAAAAGCATAGTGAGGGCTGTCGATATTTTGGACATGATAAAACTTTTTCTTAGGTAAATGCTTTTTATTTTTGGTCTGGTATGTAGAATCAAGGGAAGAATTTTGTGGAGAAGTGCAGAATTTATCAGCATGCTAAAGGGAGAAGTAAGAATACAAGGTTATATCAATCAATTACCCATTCAAAGGCATTCATGGTACGCAGCGGAGTATGGATTTTGTGTTAAGATTGCCAAGAACACATAGAGGTAATGATCCAATCTAAAAATTGAGATTGATCCATATGCCCATGTAGAATTACCATGGGCCCCAGGAGACCTAGTTATCTCCCCAGCTAGCTAAAAATACTTTGAGTAACCCGTAGTTAATAGTCCCCTCAGATTTTTGAATTTTAGATAGACGAGTTATAATGTTTCCTATAGGAAGAAGGTGTGTGTAAATTGATCTTGTGAGGCTAGTTATCATCCTCCTTTATGCAGATGGAATTGTTGCTTTAGTAAGGAATACTTTTTACCTTCAAAATCAACTTCAAATTCTTAACTATTTGTACACTAACTCTAGGATGATTATGAATACTAGTAAAACGAAGACAATGATCATCAAATCTTGTCATGCCACATACCCTAAGTTTGTTTATGATAACCTAACTTAGAAGAAGTCCTTTCATACAAATATTTTAGAATCGACATCATAAGCTAAAGTGGAATTGTAGTGTTGAAAGAAGGATCAATGTAGGTTGGAAAGTATTTTGGCTTTAAAAATAATCTTAAAGAAGTTGAGTTATAGTTTTGGAAAAAAATATAGCTTATCTTTGACATGCTTATTATCTTAGTGATTCTATATCAATGTGAACTAAAGGGTTGTCGAATTTGTAGGGTGATTTGGAGGAAAATTGAGCAAATTTAGAAAAAAAAATTATAATAAATAATCAAAGGAAATACACCTTACCCTATCCTTCTCTTAGGAATTGGTCACCCACATGTGGAGAGTAATTATATGATAAGGTGCTTATTGTGCAAGTTGGATACAATGAAGAAACATAGGCTTCCTCTTAGAGCTTCAATAGTAGTAAAGGTCACTCAATGAGAAAGAAAGGGTGAACTAGAAATGCTACTTCTTGGCTCCATTGTTGTGGGGTAGAATGTTGGTTGTGGGAGCCCGGGATTATCTTCCTTCTGATTCAGAGGTCCTTGTTTTCAGCCCCATTTATACCCCCACGAAGTATTTACACCCCGTAAGTATACACTCTTCCACATGGGAGTGCAGAGGGGGGGTCCCCCTTCTGTGGGGTCTGGGGGCAAGAAGGCCACCAACGGGGGTTCTGGGGTGAAGGCCCTAAAGCAAAAATTGCCTTGTAAAAGATATTGTAATTTCATTGTAAAAACTGGACCGTTCATTATAAGGTCGCATCTAATCCAGAGATTATGTTAGGGTTTTGCCCTAGAAGGCAAACCTCTTTATGAGGGAAATGTACTCCGCCATGGTTGATGGTGAATATTTTATTCGAGAGAGGAGACCGTGAGAAAGAAGAGGAAGTTACAAATGTGCTCTTGTTGTGGGTTGTATCCCTCATTTGTTGGATAATAATAAAGGCTGGACCTGGCAATTGGTGTGGATCTTAGGGCTCACACTGGTGAAACTTTCACGAATCAAGGCCACACTGGGTGAACCACGTAAATCTGTGTCTCTCTTGTATTGTGTGTCTTCTGTGTTTTGTTTCTGCATTTGTTTTATTTTATTGCTCCGCGATCTTGTTTTTCCAACATAGAAGAGGATGCCCTTCATAATATCAACACCATTTATAGTATTATAATAACTAAATTTAAATAAAAACTATAATGTTATAAAGAGATTGAGAATAAGAAAAAGTTGGTATACTATAAAGAGGTTATTAATCCAAGTTACACTATAAAAACTCTCTTTATTGTTTCTAGGATCAAGAAGAAAACAAATATTCCAAAACTAAGAGAAAATCATAGTACAACTCAAAAGTGGACAAGACCTAAAACATATTGGGATGTAAAACTCAAAAGTGGAGAAGACCTAATATATGCTTCAAAGAAAGAATTTGTATAGTTTGTGATTTTAATAAAGTAGAAGATGACCAGGGAAAAATGGACTCACTAAGATTTTTTTTGTAAGCTATTAGATCTTATAAACAACATTATTAAAAATTTCAAATAGAGTGTAAGCTTTCACAGTTATTCATTATGTTGTTTTACATTTTTGGAGATGAATTGTGAGTAAGTTTAGGAATGTCCTTAAAACTTATACACAATTCATTTTCAAAAAGTAAATCAACAAAATAATTTAAAAAAAAATATATATTATAAATTATTATTGATCTCAACAAACAATAAAATAGTTAATATTTATATGAATTTTTTTATTTTTTTTTAAATAAAAAAAGGTGAGTAATTTATATTATTGTGTTGTTATGATACAAAAGATCCACATGTCATCAGTGTGCCACATGTTCTGCCAAATTAGCGAAAATCGAAACATGTGGTAGACTATTATACTTTTAGTCAAAAAAGTTATCCGCCATTTTCCCTACCAATTGGAAACCAGAGCAGGTGGCAGATGTTTATCCTTACAGTTTTGTTCTAGGAATCTGAAGCAAACAAGCAACTGGAAAAAGAAAACAAAACAGTAATTCTTCGGCTTCCTAGTACAAAGAATTGAGCAAGAGTTGTGCAAAGTATGAGTTACAAAGAACCATAAATTAATCATTGGCATCTGGGGGTATGTCTTCCGAAGCTCCGGTGAGAGGGTCGTCACTGGGCTGAAGCACAAAGGGCTTCGCACAGGTCAGGAATCCCTGTTTTTTCGGTGCATTCAAGAATGTGTCAAATAGTATGTCAATCTGCTAACTTATGAGGGAGTCCCGATGGATCCGGTCCGCCATGTGGCTCCTTAGGTCGAATATGAGCTCTAGCTGCTCTAGGCTGAAGAGAGGTGGCAGAGCTGGGTTGAAATATGGAATAACAGTTAGTGGTGGAGGCACCAAGACTGGGTGGTTCTCCTACACGGTGCTAGTGTCTCCTTCCTTGATCGCCTCTGTCTCTTCTTTAGCTTTGTTGATGTTGTCCTGGATTGAAACGCTAGGAGCCTTGTGGAGGAATTCCTCCTCGACTATGTGGGTGGCACCTTCCATGGCAGCCTGGGCACTTGTGCTAGATGTCTTGATGCTGGGGAACTATAAGTCATTTGGTACCATGAAGAGGAGGGATTATGGGGGAACCTGGATAGGTTCCTCCAGAATTTCCTCCTTGACGTAGGCCATCGGTGGAGTCCTTGGCTTCTCCAAGCGCTGAGTCCTATAAATGGATGCTCCATCTGCTACAATCATCTCTTTCGGGCAGCGTAGTTGTACCAGGCTGGTCCATGCCTCGGCCTACCCCTCTCCCTCGACATGTCTAAGCCATGAGGGCTAAGAATTCGTTGAATTACTGCCAGGAGAACCCATTGCATAGTAGTCTCCTTCTCAAAGCAGGTAGGGTGTTGGAGCTCGAAAGAGAAATAATGCCAGCCCAAGCCAAGAGGGAGAGATAACCCTAGGGAGGACATGATCGTTGTACGCACCTATCTCCTGCAATTAATCCTTAGAGCCTCCATTAGCCAAACTCGAGGGATTTGTCCTCTCATTCTCTGTGGATAATAATGGTCGCCCTCCATTGAAGACGGAGGTGAAGGGCGACGATCGACCATATTTATGGATGGATTCTTTGGAGGTCTATGTGGCCTCTCACCGCTACGTGGCACCCCATCCGGGACATTTATATGAAATTTTTTTAACACATAAAATAACTTAAATTTTAAAAAATAATAATAAATAAATAAATATAATATTTTCCTAAATTAAATGAAAAACAAATAATGGATATCTAATTTGTTTACATAATATAGTGTATTTTATTTTATTTTATTGGTATTAATTCCATAACGAATTTATTCATTTTATTTTAACNAATAATAAATAAATAAATATAATATTTTCCTAAATTAAATGAAAAACAAATAATGGATATCTAATTTGTTTACATAATATAGTGTATTTTATTTTATTTTATTGGTATTAATTCCATAACGAATTTATTCATTTTATTTTAACAACTCATAATATAAATGAGATGAATTCTAAATGTTTATTCAAATTTATGAAATATTAATTATAAATAAGAACTAAGTAAAAAATAAATTATAAATGAATGGCTTAAAATACACACTAAGTTTTAAAAGAGATATTTTAAAATAATTTCAAATTATATATATATATATATATATATATAACATTTTTTCTACTATAAGTATGGAATCAAATAAAAAAATAAGATCATCTTTCTCATATTTTTTAATAATTTTAATATATTATTTTAACTATATTTATATATGAAAAAAATGATAAACTAATATGTTATAGATATCTTGACATATATCTTGAATGTGACTTTTAATATAATAAACAAATACAATAAAAATAGGTTGTCTCTCTCATATCTCCAAATAATTTTAAATATTACATGTAATAACAAAACTTTGTGGATTAACTATAATTACTAATTTACTCATTTTTAAAAACTAACTAAAATTTTAAACTACAATGCCAATTAACTGGAAATTAAATTTTAAAATACATTTTCAGTTAACTACATCATTCATAATTTTTTATTTTTATAAAACATAAAATTTGAAGTACACAATATTTTTTTTTTAAATCCAGCAATGAAAAGTTTATACAAGCGTTTCAATGATACCAAGTGTTCCTTGAACTCCTGCTCAAACTATAAGTGTTGTTATATCGGGTGGAATCACCTCTAGGAGCCCATAAATCTAAACTAATTTCTCATAATCTTGCACCTTGAAAGTGTTGTAATCTCAGATGGAATCATCTTCAGGTTATGACAATCCCACAAATCCAGACACGTGAGATCTTTAAGATGTCCTATTTGAGTTGAGATGGAAAGGATTTTAAATTTATACAATTTACCAGATGGCAAGGATTTTAAATTTATACAATTTACAAGATATAAGAATTGGAGGCGATTCAGATTACCGACGCTTTGAGGCATCTCTTCAATTTTAGTATAACTTAAATTTAAAGATCGGAGTTGTGAGAGTTGCCACAAAGATGGTGGAAATGATTCTATCTATGTTTGAGATAAATCCAATACTTTCAAAGAAATGAGTTTGAGCAAAAATACCTCTGGAACCTCTTTCATGCCTCTATTTCCAGTTAAGATTAGAGTCACCAAATTTGGACATCTCAATTCCGTTGAGGGTAGAGATGTAATATTATTTCCATATAGAGATATTCTTTTCCAACCTTCCTTAATCTCCATGTAGGGAAACGTTCAATCCTTTTACCTGCCCTCAACAGACAATTTTCCTCCTCGTCTCCTACCTACATTTCTAGGTGACATACGACGTACAACAGAGTGTCTTTTTAAGTAATATTGATTTCGATTTTCTATGGTCGTACCTATCGGTATCTAGGAGATCATAGGTTGGTGGTATCTATCGAGAACGAACGGCTATGTCTAACAAATTACATAAACCCTGAAAATATTAAATAAACTAAGAAACCAACCACATTAAGAAAATTGCAAACGGATTTAATCCCATGGCCATATCTCACTGTTATAAACCAAATATAAACGTAATCCTCAGAGAGCTCAGTGCCAACCTCTTAAGAGAGAACTGGTTTGCTTAAATACTACACCAATACAACTAGCTGATAAGAGAGAACTGGTTTGCTTAAATACTACACCAATGCCAATGAAAATATGAATGAAACCAAGTAACTACACTATGCATAGAGCACAAACTATCAAACACAATTTCATATGTGGAACCTTGGCACTGTGAAAAGAGAAGATGTATTGGTTCTCCCCACAACATTTGAATATAGACCAACTGCTAAATAGACAAAGTACCAACTATGTGCAGCATACACCTATGCAAAAGTGCTAATGCCACTGCTCTACTAATTGAAAAAATGTGCCAATGCCAGACCATAAGTGGCATGAATTCTCAGCACAAGGGTCTGAATTCTACAATCCTCGTGCAATCCTGAAGTCTACTTGGTGTACTTAAGATAGTTTTTTTTTAATCCTTGTACCGAGAAACTGCACAGGTCACCCTCCCGCACCTCTGCATTTCCAATAGCTTTGCATCCATGATTGTGACAAGTGATGTAATTTGTAAAATAGATCACTTATTTATAATAAATTGATTTTCCGTAATTTAGGAGAAAATTCTATGCATCTATAAGTAGTTCCAAACAAATGTGATGCCTATGTGTAGACTGATCTATAGTTTTTTATAATGAATATTTCAATTCGAAAGGTATCTGATATTTGTCAAGGACATTTTAGCAAATTGGCATCGTGCTCTTGGGCTTGTCATAATGCCAGGTCTGTAAGTTATTTTTCTTTGAACAATATTCTTGTTATGAGCCTTTTTACTTTTACACTTTTGAGGTTTGACTGATGATCCAGATGGATATCGATGGCCACTCACCTTTTCCAACTCGCTCAAAACAATTTTCTGACAATTTTGGCAATTTACTATTTTTAGCCGTTTTAACTTTGGGGGCCATTTTGAGGGCCTAAATGGAGGTTTTTCCGGATAGAGCTCCTCAATATTAATTAAAGGCATCATTGATCCCCCAAATTGAATCTCCTCGATGATACCTTTCCAACGGGCTATCACACGCCTAATATGGAGATCATATGCCAAAGTTACGACCCCGAGAAGTTGATGTACTAACTTACCCAAACGGGGCCCACATGAATTTTGGTGCTTCATCTCCTAGGGTTAGGTTTTTGGATGTCTAGGGTTTTTGGAATTCTTGTTAATTGTAAAAAATACCTTCAAAGCCTCATTGTAATTTTCTTCTTGCGTATGCGTGCAGCCATTACATCTCTTCTCAGAGATAAGCTGCCACCATTCCAGCAAGCTTGTTTCCACTGCATTTTACAGTTTCAGCTTATTTCGTTATTGAATAGAAAACCAATTTTATTGTATCTCTATTATTTTTTGTTAAGAACCTGTTAATAATTTGTATTCATTTCCTTCTGCTCATAAAATATGAATCAGTGGTATCAGAGTGGTTTTCTCCTTGTCGTCTTAATGCATGTCCCCAACGAGGTCAGAGTACAAAGAGTTGGGTCTCGATCTTGTTTATCTTGAGGACAGAAGCTATCTCACACCCAAGTGACCTCTCATGGCAGGAGAAAATAAATATGATGAGACTAGAGATCCTTTCAAACTATTGATTGAGGAATCCCTCATGCAACAGAGGAATGAGATGATGGATAGTTTCGCGCAAATCCTTCGGCGGCTACCAACAGGCGACGCATCTTCTTCGAACGGAGGCGCCGCCCCCTTCAAGGTACAAATAAACTTCGATATTCCTATATTTGAAGGTCAGATAGACGCAGATGTTGTAGACAAGTGGTTGAATCTACTAGAAGGGTATTTTACTGTCCATAACTTTTCGAATAGAGAAAAGATTACTTTTGTGCTCCTCAAAGTCATTCCCCATGTCAAAGATTGGTGGGAAAATTTCTATGGGCAAAAGGAAACCTCATTATTTTCAGTCACAACCACCTGGGAATCCTTCAGGGATGTTATTAAGGAACAATACTACCTTGTCGGAAGTTATGACGACCTGTATACCAAATGGACCACACTGCGGCAAGAAAAAGACCAAGCAGTGCCAGATTTCACAAATACCTTCCATACCTTGTGCACCAAGCTGGGTATCAAAGATTCAGAGCGACATATGGTCCTCAAGTATCGCGGTGCTCTGCATAAATATATCCAGACTAAAATGGAATTTATGGACATCTCATCCTTGGGCGCGACCTACCGATATGTCATCAAAATCAAGTAGAAGCTCAAACAAAAGACTCGACAATTTGGGCCTAGGTACCCCTCACAAAAAAAGTCGGGAAAGGGCAGCCCCAACACATAGAACAAAGGACAGATCAAAGATGGACAGTATCAGGACAACCAGTCCAAGCCACAAGCAAAGAAGGACACCAGAAAGACAAAGAAAGATATCAGGAAGTGGTGCGACTTCCATAAGAGCCCTTGGCATAACACTGCTGACTGTCTCTCAAAGCAATCATTGGTGGCCGAAGTGAAAGCCTCTGAATCAGATGTGGATTCTGACTCTGAGACAGAACAAGAAAGGGGAAGATGGATCATTGATGCGGAACCCAGTGCCACCATTGCTACCACCAAGCTCTATCCTAGTGAAACAGACGAGCCAAAAGAAGGAGAGCACCTCTTCCATTCACAGATGTGGGTAAAAGGCACCTTGTTTCACTTCATCGTTGATAGCGGTAGCCAGAAGAACCTCATCTTAGCAGAGTTCGTCAACCGGCTCGCCTTGTCAACAATGTTGCACCCACAACCCTACACCATTGGATGGCTCCGCCAAGGAAGTGATCTCCGCGTCAGCCAACAGTGACGACTTTCATACGACATCAAGCCCTTCAAAGACTAGGTATTATGTGATGTTTCTCCTCTCGAAGTTTGTGATGTTCTTTTGGGACAACCTTATTTATGGAAACATCATGTTGTATATGAGTCTAGGCCTCGTAGTGTTATTATTACTTCAAACAATAAATTGTATAGGATACCCAAGGCATTCCCACCTAGTGTTATTTCCTTGATCTCTGCTAAGAAATGTAGGAAGGTCATCTCTCAGACGGGGAAGTTTGTCTTCTTTGTGATTTGCTCTTAGAATAAGCGAAAGATCACAACCACATCCAGGGTCTCTGCGACTGACCTCTCCACATAGCAGAAGAAAGTAGATAAGGTCATGGAAGAATACTCAGATATCTTCTCCTCACCTACAGGGGTACCTCTGCACTTCCAGGTCAGGCACCCCATCAATCATGAGGGTGTCACTTTCATGAGGATGATGGACGATATCCTGAGACCATTCACCAATAATTTTGTAGTGGTGTATCTGGATGACATTCTAATTTACTGCAAGACTTGGGCCGAACACTTGCAGCATATTCAGCGGGTTCTGCACACCCTGCGGCATCACAAGCTATATGCCAACTTGGAAAAATGCTCATTTGGCATGGAC
>SNQJ01S0108935.1:35073-51802 GCA_010110895.2 Picea sitchensis
GCTAAGAGAAAATCCATTAAAAGAAATGACTAATTGTATGATCCAATCTAAAGTATTAAGTTTTCATTATTGGGTGGAATTCATCAATTGAGCTAATTACATAGTAAATCACACTCCCACAAAGGCTTTAAAAAATATAACACTGAAAGAATCTAGAGATGTTAAAGGTTACCAACTTCTTCAACCTCATTCCAATGAAATAATTATTAGAAGAGATGTTCCATTTGATGAAAATATCTTGGCTTGTAAGCCTAATTCTATGTTTGTTCTATGTTAGGCGATGTTTGTGTCATCTTCCATTTCTATTTTAATTTCTTCTTCAGATGATTATAATGAGAATGATAGTCCACATCCCCCTACTCACCTTCTTTGAGATGATTCCATTGAACATGACCCTACATCAACACCACCTCTTCTTAGATGAATATGTTCAACACTAGCTTGTGAGTGATCATTCATATCAAAGTGAGACACATTCATATTTAAGGAAGCATGATACATTTGCATAAGCTTCTGGTTGGCACAACAATGAATGAATAATAGTAATCATTAATTACAAACGATACTTGAGGTCTTATACTTTGTTGATCTTTTTTCCGGTCGAAAGAAAATGATCAACATCAAGAGAAAATATTATGAGGAGCAAGAAACATTCTCCTCAGGTTGTATATTGTAAATTTTAATTTGGTTTTTGTTACCTTGGCATATAATGCTAAAAAAGTTGCGTCTCATTCTACCCAATGCGCCTTAACATACAATACTACTATTCGTTGAATTTAAAATTATAAATTTAATGTCTCGAAATCCCACCACGAGGTTGAATTAAAATAAAACAATCA
This sequence comes from Picea sitchensis, assembly GCA_010110895.2. Classification (NCBI taxonomy): domain Eukaryota; kingdom Viridiplantae; phylum Streptophyta; class Pinopsida; order Pinales; family Pinaceae; genus Picea; species Picea sitchensis. The sequence continues at coordinate 35,913 of SNQJ01S0108935.1, forward strand.
CCGGCCATTTTCAATTATAAATTTAATGTCTTGAAATCCCACCCATGATATATATCGATATACATTGTAAAATTAGAAGAGCAGCAGTGGTTGTTGATATTCTCAACATTGAAGTCTAGCCAGAGCCACTCCCACCAAAACTGATAGAACGGATGGCGTGAAAATCGCCGCTGGCATTAAAGAAGAGTGCGTATTTATATTTAATTTGAGTGATGGAGATAATATAATTCCTGTACTTTTAGAGTTTTCTAGGGTTATGAATCGATTTATGTATTAAAAACATAATTTGAAAAATTAAAAATTTTTAATTTCATTAAAATCCTTAAAATATTAAGGAAACCACATTTGTAAAAATGGTGAAAATATATTTTAATATGTTTTTACTAATCACACTCTAATCTTCTTGACTAAATGATCCGTTCTTTGGACAATGGGAAGCAGCTAAGATGAAAGACAAATTTAGGGATCTCTAAACAGTATCTTATGCTTTTTTAAACCACGGGACAAAAGACAAATTTAGGGAACTCGACCACGATGAGTTTTTCCGCTCCAGAGATGGCTGGATGTTGGTCGGCTACTATTTATAATAAACTCCTACGAGATGACATTTCATATCGACTTCAATCGCCATTTGGGAAGATGGCCTTGCCTTCCTCTTCATTGTCAGCCCACATTCCCACTGGACCTCATCCTCTCACTCACACACAATGCATTCCACATTTCTTCAATACCATTAATTTGTCAGTTGATTATTTAATCTCTACTCTCTAATTTGTCACTTTACCTAACTTGTATGAAAGAGTGAAACAATAATAGTTTATTTATATATGGTATTGGTCATGTTATGTCCATATTGTTGTTACATGCCTTATGTCTTATGTTGTTAGTGAAAGAGTGAAACATTAATAGTTTACTTATGATAATAATTGGTTTTAATGAAATAAAAATTATTTTATGCATCTTGTTTATTTGTTTTAAATACTTTGAAGGGGATCTTACATCATTAATTTTGCAAGTGTTTATATAATTTAATGTGAGTAATTTTCTATTCTCTAATTTGTCAGTTGATTATTGAAAAAGGTGGAAAATGGTCTTTATCCGTGTATATCAACCACTTTTTACATAAAAATGGTTGTTGCTAATTTAATATGTATTCTATAATGATTATTTAATCTGTAAACCCTCCATTACCACTAATTCTACCATTTATAAAACATCGATAATATATCCGAGAGAGGAAAGTAGGTGGCCCACGTGGGGAAGGAGGGGTGAGGGAGCGGGAATGGAGCGTTTTCGAATTTGAACTCTGATCCTCCTTGATTAGGTCAACTAATGGCGGATGGAGAGATCTGTAAGAGCTTAGTTTTTTACTGGTTTAGTCAGAGTCTTAGCTCCTTTTTCTGACGTGAGTTTTGTGAAGATAGGTTTAGTCAGCGTTCCTTACCCACTTGTTTTCATCTTTGGTAGTTGTGTGAGTTAGAGGTTTTGGCTCGGACTATTTTTTTAGCAAAGAACTTGTGGTTTCCCTTGTTTTGCTCTTTTTGGGAACTGGATATCTGGAGTTTTTTGGGGGGAGAATGCTCTTTTTTATAAGATATCTGGCAGTCAAGGTTATCACATCATATAAATATCACCTTTCAGCATATTTATGGTTTCTCTGGCGCTTACCTACAGTTGCATTAATTGTTCTGGAGGCTTGCATTGAGTGGAGCCTAGGTGGAAGAACATGGAAGCTATTTCAAATCCACTTATTGATGCAAACGTCAACAATTTAATGAATGACGCTGACGAGGAGGTATGGAAGGAGGCATGTCTTTTCAACCAAGTGGACTCTGCAGTCGTTGGTACTGCCACCATTAACACTCTTTCTTTAGCCCCCAACTACCTACTCAGAAGCAGTCACTCCATACCTCACCTTCTACTCTGTCTTTCACAAAGTTTTTGCGCCCCTCCTCAGTTTCTCCAAGAGCGACCATAGGAATGACTAGTTTTCAGCCTCAACGGTCTTTAGATAAGGGACAGCCTGTGTTTACTGGTTTAAAGGAAGGTGGCAAGGGTTTTAGGAGTCCTGGTGCTAGTTGCAAACTTTGGCGAGCAAAAAAAACGGTTCACAAAATGGTACCAGGGACAGATGTGGGGCTTGTTGAAACTTGCACCTTACCACTCTGTGGGCTTGTGGGTAGGTTGTCTTACAGGTATCTCTCAAAGTAGCATTATCGGAGTGGGTGGAACATATGTGGAAACCGGTGCTCGGCTATCAACCAAAGATAATCTATCCTACCAAGGGTTCAGTTGGTTTCATTTGTAATAACCCAGAAGATACAGAGTTGTTGCTAGCATAGAGATGGGTGATAGGCGGTAGTAGTCTGATGATAAAGCGATGGTGACTGGCTTTTAATCCAAATACGGAGTATTTTCAGTATAGGCATCTGTGGGTTTTTCTCCCTGGTTTGCCTTTACACTTGTGGAACACGGTAGCCATGGAAGCGATAGGAAACTCACTAGGCTCTTTCATCGCCTTAGACGCCTCTACTCTATCGGCCCCATCTGGAAAAATGGTAAAGATTCTAGTAGAGATGGATGTTCATAGCGGTTTGCCTGAGTTACTTGAGATCGATTGGAGGGGGTGCAAAATTTTACAAAGGTTGGACTACTTGGGGGTCCCCTTCTGGTGCGGCATTTGTCATCTCACTGGACCTCTATGAAGAACCTACCTAGGAAGAAGGGAAGAAGAGGTATCAGAAGATACGACTCTCCATAGGAACGTGGGGGACACAGAGGATGATGTGAATTCTGCAAGCACTAATTATTGGATTTCTCCATTGGAGACTACTACACATTGCCCGACTCTTTATAACTCGTTGTCTTTACTGGAAAAAAAATACTTTAGATTATTCTCCTGAGTTATCTTTCCCATTTCCACCGATGGCCCCGTGTGCGGGGGAGGCTGGAGGGGCCACGACCTACATATCTTCTTGTAGCCCACCCTCCCCTAAGTGTAACAGTCAAGAGTCGAAGGGCTTGTATGTTGTTGGTAGTGAGCGCACTGGGGATCGGGAGTGTCCCACACTCTCTACCCTAAATCCTATTGTTCCTGATTCTCCTTTTGTTCAGCCGGCACTTTACCTACCTTCTTGTCAGAGTCCATTCAAGGGACTCTTTCTAATTCGGATGAGGCGCTACCCTTAGCGGGGTATCATGATTTAGAGGAGGGTGGAACCTCTTTATCTCAGGTCTTGGAATCCTTGATTCCCTATATTAGAGACAACCATGAGTCGACTCAATTACCTGCATGCATACTTTGGGAATGCAGCGATTGATCCTGCAAGCTTCACAGGGGAACTTTGTACTGAGAAATCAATCCAGAATGAGTCCACAAACGATTTTTCTTGGTCTAGGGGGCTCGGGGTGGATTTTTCACCTATTAAGACGCGAAGTTCAAGGCAAAAGATCCAGTCGGCTTCTATTTCAACTTTAACCACAGACCTTTCCACGTCCGACATTGGGGCACTTAGAGCAATGAAGGCCCTAGCATGGGCCAAGTGATGATTTTTATGTCCTTAAATCTGAGAGGGATCGAAGGCTCCCTAAAAGTCGCCTCCTTCCAAAGGGTCTTGGACATTACTCGTCCTAATATTAATTTCATACAGGAAACAATGGTTCTTGAACATAAAGCCCGACTTTTATGCAAAAATTTCAGCCGTCTTGGGTTACCTATGATGTGAGCTCGGTTGGATCCTCTGGTGGTATTCTTGTCTCATGGGATCCTCTTCTTTTTAAATTGATTCCCTTTCTAACATGTGGTGGGATTTTGTTATCAGGTTCAGTCATTGCAACAAAAAAGAAGATTAATCTTCTTAATATATACAGACCATGCCTTGAGCGAAAATCTTTCTGGACGACAGTTGCGTGTAGTGGCCTTTTATCTTTAAAGAACCTAGTGGTGGCAAGGGATTTAAAACTAATTGTCTCAACATGAGAGGTTTGGGGAGGATCATCTGCCCCGAGACTCCTTGTTGATTTCTTTAAATATATGTTTCATTCTCACATGCTGATTGATGTTCAACCAGACACTCTAGCTCCGACTTGGTGAAATGGTCGCTCGGGAAGTGACTCCATAGCGAAGAGGCTGGATAGATTTTTGGTATCAAAGGACATGCTCTTAGAGGTCATTTTATACATATCATGGGTTGAATTCCCATATCTATCAAATCATGCGCCCATTTTGCTGCGCATAATGTTATCCCCTATCCTAGGGATAACTAAGGATATTATGTCTCGAGGCCCACAGGTCCTAGACATGGAGTACCGAGAGCCAGACGACTTGAGCTTGGCCCCGAAGGGCCCATATTTTCTTTAGTGCATCTCATCTATCAAAAATAGCAACATCCATCCCACCAGCTTGGTCTTGAAGTATCAATGGGTCATGGTATGTGTCACTCTGATTTTCGAAGCATTTAAATATGTTGCACTGAACTCTCCTTTATTTCATAACATTTGCTTGGAAATTATGCTCTTTAACTTGTTCATACTTGGCGGGGTGACAAAATGCCCTAATAAGCTGGTTCCCTTTAGGATGAGTTGCCATTGGGTGGGTCTATGAAAGATCATCGTCCATTCCTTCCATACTTACCATTTTTCATCATTATCCCTCTCATCTTCCCCTACCTTAGTTCGAGCATTGGGTTTGCCACACTAGGAAAGGTTGTACCTTGCCTTGTGGGAAGAAGGGGCTAAAGGCCCAAAGGGTAAAAATAGCTGGCAAGATTTAAAAGCCAAAATAAAACCTTTGATATGCTTCACCCAAGGATTCCTAAGAAAGCAATAAAAGGCTTCTCGATAAGAAAAGGGGACCCATAAGATAAAATAAAACTCAAGGCCTAGTTGGTGGATGGGAGGTTTCATCATGAGTCATCCTATTAGGTCCATAGGCATGTAGCGGTATGACACTACCATCTACTTGGTCACCAGACCAGTGTAGTGGCTCTTGGTAGCATATCCAAGAGAAAGGGGGTCTCATCACGATCCAACCTTCTCATTTCCGTGAAGTGCTTGTGGGTAACCCTGTCACCACTCGTCACCACACTAGGACAATGTCCCCCAACTTTTCCCTTGAAAAGAAAAAAACAATAAGACATAATAAAAGGAATTGAATGGGATAGAAACCAATGACATCCATGACAAGGTGCAACTCGCCCTCTACAAAGGCAGCCACAAGCAAGACCTGCATTTCCCTGTTATCACTACACCCTCTGCCCAACCATTTCCCCTACACCATTTCACACACTTACATGAACTATATTGGTATTCACCTGAGAAACACCCTAAACTTGAGGATAATTATCCCAATAGGACATCCTAAGACCCTCTCCAATCCTGACTTGTTAAACTACATAACGTCTTTGAGCATTTGTCTGGGTAAAGGGGGGTTTGATGCACATGCTTGGGTAGTTTGATTATTGGATGTGATTGACATTGCTACGATCCTTGTGACTTACGATCCTATGGAGGGCATACTTTTTTTTGCAGTGGGACCATTCCCAGTGGACAGGTACATATGGAGAGATGATTAGCTCAGACCTCCATGGGGTTGAAAGCCCACAAATGGATGTTGTGATTCCAACTAGGGGTAGAGAGGTGTCATAGAATTGCACCAGGGAAAAGGAAGGAAGTTTCATCGGAGACACTTTGGTAGACCTAGACCCAGGGGGGGGATTTCTCTTCCACCTAGATGTTGGCCTTGGGAGGCCCATGACGTCACCATTCTGACCCTAGACGTCACCCAATGTCAGGATTGGCATTTTGGAGGCAGTTGTGTGCTAATTGGCACGTGTGGCATCATCTAGAGGCTTGGAAGGCCCAATGTTTTGTATATGAGGCCTAATGTTTCACCCAAGAGGCCCAACGTCACCCTGGAAGGGCATGACGTCACCTCTAAAGATGATTTTAGGGTTTAATTCTTTTAATTTGTGTAAAAACTGGAATTTTCATGTAATTTGGCAATGTCGACCTTTTGATGACCTAAAATTAATTAAAGGTCATAATTATTGTATAAATAGAGAAATAAAACTCTCATTTTTTCATCATTCACTCATCACACAAGTGGTATTTGAAATTTGACCCTCTTTAAGGGTTATTGGCTGAAATTTAGTGGTGCACACTTCTTGGAGGAGGCAATTATTGGTGTATTTTGGCAAATTTTCATGTGGAGGATCTTCAACTAGGGTTTATGCTTGATTATTCTTGGTGAAGTAAGTGGAAAATATGCATTTCTTTATTGTGAATGAATTCTTATGGTTGATTTACTTGTTTCATGTCTAATATTATGAAATTGCTTACTTGAAACAGTAGGAGAAAGACATATGTTACTATCTTTTTCTCTATAGTCTTCCACTTGCTAATTTTTTTTGAAAGGCACCTCTAGAAGTAGATACTAGAGACCTACCATTGTAGCACTCTAGTAACCCTACTTCCTTTCCCATTGCATATTTTATTACAATTTGTCCAAGGAAAAGAGAAATCGCTAGGGCCTAACTTTTGTTACTTTCTAGCAATTATCTCTAGGAGCTGGATTTTTGAGGCCTTGCAATACCAACACCTTTCTCATCCTCTCCATCCCTTTGACATAACATTATCATTGCTATTTTTCCTCTAAGAGTTGTTGCTACTATTATTGACTCCATTACCCTAGAAAGGCACTAGACTACCATTTACAATTGTTGATTGATCAAACAATTTCTAGAACTTCTTCTCTTAAGCACCTACTAACTTCTACTAACCTTAGATTAGACTAAATCATTAACCTACTTGTTGTTGTTGCAAAAGATTGATACAACCATCTAACAACAACAAATTAACCCTAATGGTGACATATTATGCTAGCTAGATGTTGCTATAACTGCTTGTGACTACTTATTATCAAATTGCCTAGTTAAAGTTATCATTACAAGTCTTTATTCAAGCATTTTAGAGCATAAGTCTTGTGGTTGTTACAAATTTCTTATTGTTGTTATAAACTATTACACTGCTGCAAATTTTATATCAGCTAGTACATTTCTTGAAAGTTCATTTTCTTATGAAGCACTAACATCATTTTGGTACTCGAAAAGTGCCCCTTTTTCCTTGTTGTCTTGTTTTGGGCAGGTACACAATACTATCTATTTGCTTCATCTCTATAAGACATAAAGAACCCTTTGATTTGAGTGATATGTGAGAGGGGTAGGATTTACATGTGTTATTTTCCTTATCCTTCTCAAACCCCGAGGTCATCAGGGACGTCTCCCTTGGGGTAGTATTGACATACTCCTAAATAGAAAGGGATCTCCTATTAAGGTGACAGTGATAGGTTATTCCCAGTTATGCCAATTATGTACCCACTTTCCTTAGGCTTTTGGGAAAGTACAAATTGTGTAATAACACATAGGATGCACTTTATTTCACTCCATGAAGGGTCCATAATGAGATGATCAAAGTTCCCCAAGTTCCAGAAATTACCCAAACAAAGACCCCAAAATTCAAAGTCCCAAAGGAAACAAGCAGAGTGTCACCTCTTACCAGAAATTGTCTTGGGTGATGTCTTGTTGATCCTTGTGCTCAAATGGCCCTTGTTTCTAGAATATTGAGATGCACCTTTCTCAGGTTTGACTGTGTTATTAGACTTAGAATCAAAGATAAAACCCTAGTGTATGAGGGATTCAAACTTGTAACCCAATGACATAGTAAATTCATTGGCGAGATGGTTGACCCAAGTTGTAGGTTCCCAAAGAATCTCACTACCTTTCCATTGTCAAGAAATCTAGGGAAGATAAGAGCCAACTATGCCCCCAATCCTCGAGTTAGATAAATTTAAAATAAGAGAGGACCCAACACAAGAATTTCCATCGGTTGAATTGATAGTCTGTTGGTCGCCTAAGATACCCCGTCTCAACCAATTGACAAAATAGATTTGATAGAGAGAGATGGTGTGGAGAGTTTTAAGAGAAAAGACTGAAGACCCTAGCACAAACATATGACTTTCCACTTTTTGATCCAGGTGGATATTGGTGGCCACCCACCTATCCAACTGGCTCCTCTTGTCAATGTTTAGTTCAACACGTTCTTCTGTACTTCTTTGTAAATGTGGGTTCTACACTTTTGGGGCTGTCTGAAGCCCTACACATCTTCCAGGTGGAGACTTGTGGCCGCCCACCTAATCCAACTGGCTTATTTTGGAAGTTTTCATAACAACACATCTTTTTGTACTTCCATGGCCGTTTTAGGGCCCTAAAGAGTGTTTTTTTGGCGTGACACAGTCAAACTATAGACAGAGATAGAGTTTGACAACATAATGCTTAGTTGTCTAAAAGACCTTTCCAACGAGCTATCACGCGCTTAAAAAAAAGATTGTATGCAAAATTTATGACACCAGAAAGTTAATGTACTAACTTACCCAAACAGGGCCCACGTGACTTTTGGTGCTTCATCTCCTAGGGTTAGGTTTTTGGATGTCTAGGGTTTTGGAATTCATGTTTATCATAAAAAGGCCTTTAGAGCCTCATTGTAATCATCTTCTTGCAAATGAGCGTAGCCGTCACATCTCTTCTCAAAGATAAAGTTGCCACCATTCTAGTGAGTCTTCAACTCTCTATTTTTACAGTCTCTTTGCAATTCTTTCATTAATAGAAATCAAGTATTGTTGTATTTCTCTGTTTTTGGCAATTTTCTTGATTATTTCATTGTAATATCTCTGATTTCATTTTGTTTCGAAAACAATTTGGATCAGTGGTATCAGAGCAGGCTGCTCTTGATCATTTTTCGGCACATGTCCCCGACGAGGTTTGAGTATAGACAATTGGGTCTTGAGATTGTCTCTCTAGAGGACAATCAGTCTCGCACACCCAAGAAACCCTCGATGGCAGCAGAAAAGAAAAAACGACGGAGTAGAAGATTCTATTAACCTGTTGCTTGAGTCTCGAGCGACAAAGGGATGAAATGATGGAGAATTTTGCACACATCCTTCAATGCCCGCCGATAGCAACAGACACATCTTCATCAAGCAACCATTTTGGAGGAACCTCTCCCTTCAAGGTACAAGTTAATTTTGATATTTCCATATTTGAAGGTTAGATAGATGCGGATTCCCTATAAAAATGGTTAAATCTATTAGAAGGTTATTTCTTTGTTCAAAAATTTTTCGATAGGGAAAAGATCACCTTCACACTCCTCAAGGTTCTCTCCCATGTCAAACATTGGTGGGAAACTTACTGGGATAAAAGTTCCACAGAGGAATCTGGAATATGTGGGGTCGAGCCCAATTGGGATTTTTTTGTGGATGCATTCAAGGAATAGTACTACCCTATTGATAACTATGAATACCAATACATGAGATGGACCACATTGCAGCAAGAGAAGAGCCAAATAGTGCCAGATTTCACAAATAATTTCCATACCTTATGCACCAAGCTAGGTATCAAAGACTCCGAACGACACCCGGTTTTGAAATATCGTGGGGCTCTGCATAGGTACATCCAAATTGAAATGGATTTCCTAAACATCTCATCGTTGGGAGCTGCCTATCAATATGCTGTCAAAATCGAGCAAAAATTTAGATACTAGAACAAATGGGAATTCAGGTCTACAAATTCGCAACAACCAAAGCATGGTAAAGACGATCCTAACCAACAACCTCTAGACAACCACTCCAAGACACATGACAAGAAGGGTTAAGGAAAGATGAAGAATGACACTGGGAAGTGGTGTTACTTCCAAAAAATCCCTTGGCACAACACCGATGAATGTTGCTCAAAACAATCATTAGTGGCCGAGGTCAAAGACATGGAGCTGAACCCTGATTCATAATCCGATCCAGAAAATATTGAAAATAGACAGATCATCGACGCAGACCCCACTGCTACAATTCAACTAGAAGAACCAATAGATCCTAAATAGGGGGAGCGCCTCTTCAATTCACAGAAGTGAGTGAAGGGGACCCCGTTGCATTTCATTGTCGATAACAATAGCCAAAAGAACCTCATATCAGCTAAGGTCATCAAACATTTGGGGTTATCAACAACACCACACCCACAACCATACAACATCGGGTGGCTTCACCAGGGACAAGATCTTTGTGTAAACAAATAGTGCCACCTGTCTTATGGCATACAACCCTTCAACGATGAGGTAGTGTGTGATTTTTCTCCTCTTGATGTCTGTGATATTGTTTTGGGCCAACCATATGTCTGGAAACGTCATGTTGTCTACGAGTGTAGGCCCCGTAGTGTCATTATTACTCTGGGAGGTCAGCTCTATAGGATACCAGAGGTAGCTCCAACTACTGCTCCACAAAAACAGTGCCGCAAGGTAATCTCTCATACTGTAAAATTCATCCTCTTCATAGTCTATTCAAAGGATGCACATAAGACTACTACAACCACTACAGCCTCAACACCTTCTATCCAACAAAAATAGACTGTCAAAGAGAAAGAAGATATTGTTTCTTCACCTACAATGGTGCCTACATAATTCCCTGTCAAACCTAGAGACAACAGGTTGGTGGAACAAATTCAACCCGACCAACAACAGAGTTGTGACAGTCTTCCACAGAAAAAACATCAAAACTTCTCCAACAAGGCACATGGCTCACCAAGATTTAGATTCAAAAAATGCTTTCCCCTCTTCCTTGGGCACTCAGTGCAATGGAGACCATTGCTTCCTAAGGGGGGAGGATTGATCCAGGTGGATATTGGTGGCCACACACCTATTCCAACTGGCTCCTCTTATCAGTTTTTAGTTCAACACGTTCTTCTGTAGTTCTTTGTATTTGTGGGTTCTACACTTATGGGGTTCTCTGAAGACCTACACATCTTCCAGGTGGATACTGGTGGCCGCCCACATAATCCAACTGGCTTATTTTGAAAGTTTTCATATCAACACATCTTTCTATACTTCCAAGGTCGTTTTGGGGCCCTAAATAGTGTTTTTTTGGCGTGCCATAGTCAAATTGTAGATTGAGACAGAGTTTGATGTCATAGTGCGTAGTTCTCTAAAATAACTTTCCAACGGGCTATCACGCATCTAAAATGGAGATCGTATGAAAAAGTTACGACCCTGGGAAGTTACTATACTAACTTACCCAAACGGGGCCCACATGAATTTTGGCGTTTCATCTCCTAGGGTTAGGTTTTTGGATGTCTAGGGTTTTGGCATCCATGTTTATCATAAAAAGGCCTTTATATCCTCCTTGTAATAATCTTCTTGTGAATGAGCGTAGCCGTCACATCTCTTCTCAGAGATAAAGTTGTCACCATTCTAGCAAGTCTTGCACTCTGTATTTTTACAGTCTCTTTGCAATTCTTTCATTAATAGAAATCAAGTATTGTTGTATTTCTCTGTTTTTGGCAATTTTCATGAGTATTTCATTGTCATATCTCTTCTTTCATTTTGTTCCGAAAATAATCCAGATCACTTTGTCACTACTTGGATGCTTAACAATGATGCCCTCACTTCTTAAAAGACTGTGAAATTGCAAATAACTATGCATAGAAAAAGAACATAGTTACTTGGAAACCAATGTATCCTCACAATGTTGACTGAAGGAATGCAAAGGAGAGATTTCTACCGGAAAATATCCACTGCCAGTGCTCCCTTCTCTATTATCTATTTTAGTAGTTAATGAAACTAGCTCAACCCTACTTTGAAGAGCGAAGCCACACATGTTGGAGAAATATGACATTTTAGTATCACATTCTGTTAGAATTTGAACTTCGTCTTGGCTTGGAGCATTGTCTTTAGTTTCCATAGGTTCCACATCCCATCCTTCTTGTTCCTCTCCAGTGTTTCCACCTCTAGAGATTCCTGTATTTTGATTGTTTGAGACTGAATTAGACTGTCGAGGCATTACCATTGTTATTAATTGATTGCATTCCTATTCTAGGGTGTCCATGCGCTAGAGAAGCACTGCCACTGTCTGCTCGAGGGAATTGGTATGCTTCCTCTCTAGTTCTAAATAGTCATTTCGTTGTAGGAGTGCATTTACCACTTGTTCTAAATTATTAACCTTAGTTGAAAATTCCCTAAATTGTACTATGATGCCTTCAACTATATCTTCATGTCTACATAGGATGCATTTTATTTCACTCCATGAAGTGTCCATAATGAGATGATCAAAGTTCCCCAATTTCTAGAAATTATCCAAACAGAGACCCCAAAATTCAAAGTCCCAAAGGAAACAGGCAGAGTGCCCCCTCTTACCAGAAATTGTCTGAGGTGATGTCTTGTTGATCCTTCTTTCTCAAATGGCACTTGTTTCTAGAATATTGAGATGCACCTTTCTCAGGTTTAACCATGTTCTTAGATTCATAATCAAAGATAAAACCCTGGTGTATGAGGGATTCGAACTTGTAACCCAACGACATAGGAAATTCATTGGCAAGATGGCTGACCCAAGTTGTAGGTTCCCAAAGAAGCTCACTACCTTTCCATTGCCAGGAAATCTAAGGAGGATAAGAGCCAACTATGCTCGATTTCGTCGAGTTAGAGAAATTTAAAATAACAGAGGACCCAACACAAGAATTTCCACCAGTTGAATTGATAATCTATTGATCGTCTAAGATACCCCGTCTCAACCAATTGACAAGACAGATTCCAGAGAGAGAGATGGTGTGGAGAGTTTTAAGAGAAAATATCGAAGACCCTCGTGCAAACACATGACTTTCCACTTTATCACTACCTAGATGCTTAACAATGATGCCTTCACTTCTTAAAAGACCACGGAATTTCAAATGGCTATGCTTAGAAAAAGAACAGAGGTACTTGGATACCAATGTATCCTTGAAATGTTGACTGAAGGAATGCAAAGCAGAGCTTGCTACACGAAAATATCCACTGCCAGTGCTCCCTTCTTAACTATCTGTTTCAAGAGTTAACGAAACCAGCTCAACCCTACCTTGAAGAGCGAAGCCACACACGTTGGAGTGAATTACAAATTTACTTTTCTGATATTTGAAGTATGTGAGGAGAGGTTTATTAAATCCAAATCTTCATCGACCATCCAAGCTCATTAATACAATTTTCATAGGGACTTAGGGTATAGTTAGGAGCCTTTTGTTCCCATTGACAATAATCTCACCTTTACCTGGTCCAAATCCCACATTGGCAAGTTTATTTGCTTCATAGTTTAGTTCTCTTTTAATGTGATATAATGTGCTTTCATCAAATCTCTTGAGTGAAGTGAGGGAGCGAGACATCACACAAGCATATATATTACCCCCAACAATATTCCCCTTGACAACCGCTCTTATGAACATCATGAAATCTCCACAAATTATTAATCTTCGTATCCCCCTAGATTGAGCCAATTTGATGCCTTCAAAGAGAGTGTAGGCCTCCGCCTCATTATTGGTCATTGATCCTAAACCCCATGTAAAACTGACATCTAATTTTCCTTTGAGATTACATATTATCCCCCCACTCAAAAGGGAGGACGTTATATATGAGTAATACTTGTTTTTGATGAAGACATTAATGCTTTTGTTAAGAGAGAGGAGTTGTAATATACCATTTTTTCTCATAACATATGATATTGATCATGCAACTTTTTTTTTATTTATTCAATTAATTAAGAGTTGATGTGCACAATTCCTTTATTTTAAAATTATATTTTGATTATGTTGTAAAAACACAAAGAGTAAAAAAGATACAATTCTTAAGCAAAAGGGTAAAATCCAATATGCATAACAATGAAATAAAATCCAATATACATAATAATGAAATAAAATCCAACTTGTCCACAAAGAAAAAGAAAAAAGAAAAAAGAAAAGGAATGGAATGGGTATATGTGACTTAAGTGGTAAAAATCTTATATACTATTTTCTTTAATAAAAAAATTAATGGAATATTCCCTTTTAGAATCCTAACATTCTTTTATAAACATCTATTTGAAAAAATGCTTATTTTCACACATTCCCTACATTCTTCCTCCTTACATTTTCTATTTCGACATGATATATTTCTTTTGTTGTAATTGAGTTGTAAAAAAACATTTCAAGAGAGATTTGGCATATGCCATTTTTGGAAATTATAAGTTTTTTAGTTCCATTATTCATGTCGCAAGGGATAAATGTTGCCAAATGGAAGTAGAGGCCTCAGTACTATAGTGCGGTAAGAATTGACCCTTGACATACTAGGGAAGAATCTTTGCTCTTATTCAATAGTGGTTTGACATAAGGGGTTTTTGATACTTTTTATAGGAATGTGTTCATGCAAATAGATTGGGCTATGATTGCATTGCTCAATTTGGATAAACCTTGCATGATTTTTTATTTTTTTTTTGACTAAACTTAGTCTTTTCCTTGATATAGTTATGGCTAGTAAGAATTTTATGGACTTTGTGCAATCTATCTTATCACTGCATGCGAATCTCTTTATGGTGACTTTGTGTGAGACTTTTGCTTTAAGCATTTGATAAAGTTATAAAAGGGTTCTAAAATATGCCCTCATCACATTATGACCATCAGTTTGGGGTGGGTTTCATTAAAGGGAGAGCATACCATTGGGTAATGGTTCTATGATACGATTCTTCATATTAAATATTAAATATATAGTTTAATTTTAACATTGTGAGTTTTAATGCAACCAGAAATATATGATAAAATTTTAATTCACTTGCCATAATTAATAAGATACACATATAATTCCAAATCTACACCCTATATAACACATAGATATGTTATAATTAAAAGTCATTTAAAACACCTTATTAAATCCTAGAAAGCTCATTTCTTCAACCTCATAGTAATCCTTGTCTATTTCCTTTGTCATATCCATCCTATCAAAATGCATAACTTGTCAAGATGATAAAAACTTTATAATGATGTAATTGTACAACTATGTATACTAAAAAAAAGAAAGCAAATTAATCTGAAAGTGATAATTTCACATAAGAAAACAATACTTATTTAAATTTAAATAATTTATTTTCAAGAAAATTATATATATAGAGCAACATCTTATTTTCAGCTATTAAAAGCCAATAGAGTAATTTAGTGGAAAATTATATATAGAGTGACATTTTATTTTCATCCATTAAAAGCGTGAATTGTTAGCTGGCTCTCTTATGTAGAAAATGGTTTCTAGCATCCCATTTACCTTTTAGTTTCAATAAGTAAACATCAAAAAGTATGTAGATAGTGAAATTGTTATTATGTAGATCTTAAAATTGTTTCTAGAAGTAAAAGGCTCATCTTTCCGACTAATCACATAGAAGTCTTGTAGCTTCACATGGTGACAAAATAATAGAAAGGCCGTATCTTCATCCCCACACAACTATTTATAGTATAACTCTATTGATCTCATTTAAAGGGAATAACTTCAACGCAAATTAATTCATTAATACTATCCAGATATCAAGGATAAAGGATCTTTGAAAACAAGGTATGAAAGGCTGCTGCAATGTATTTGGTCTCACATCCCTACATATACATTGCAGAAGCCTCCTAATGATTGGACTGCTGCATGGTGGATAGCCACAGCCATTTTGAAGATATTCTCTGGGTAATAGTGATGACGCCATAACTCGTCTCTAAACACGTGTTCATTAGGAGGAGGATGCTGGATCGTACTCATCACATGCATTTCCACTAGAATAGACTAGTTAATGACATCGACATCCTCATCTTCTTCGGCTGTTCTCAGTGCTGTAAGAACAACATTATTTCTTTCATCTCGGAATAATCACTGTCTCTTGATCTCGGCACGTAGTTGTTCTATACACAGCCATGGCAGCGACAGCTACAATGCAAGCTTCGTTTGTTTCAGACCGTTTAATCTCGTTCAAGAAGTCAACAGCAGGGGAGTTATTTGGCCTCAAAACGGTGAAATTTTCAAGCGAGATGGGAGGGCTGAGGAGACCCAGC
>SNQJ01S0108935.1:51812-62072 GCA_010110895.2 Picea sitchensis
TAATGGGCAATAGGACCAGAACATGCCACTGAAAAACTCTACAGAGACAAAGAAATATGGGCTGTCAAGAACGTAGAGAAGGTAGAGTGGGTAGTTGGTTAGATCTAGTATGGATCATACATGGCCGATAGTTAAATTCGGTGGATCTCCTAGAGTTACCTCATCTGGGATCCCTGGGGAAGAGGATCAACTTGGACCTTGCAAACAACTTGATGTACTATCTCCCTTCAACCCTTAGAGAAAAATGTGGTAAAAGGAAAAACCATGCCATGAACCGACCCCATCATATCCACTCCATAGGAACTACGAGATTTCCCCAAGGATGCCGAAGGCATCCAGGGGTCACAGACCAACCATATACCCACCCTGATTCGAGGAGTGGAATGCATTAGTTGTCCACTTCGGTTGGACAAGAAGGTTCAGAGAAGAGAAATCATTCTTAGGACCAAAAAGTTGGGCGGAAAAAGGGGAGAGCTCTCTGTTCCTATATTGGTTCTCTTGTAGCTAGATAGCCCTGAATGACAAGAATCCCCAAAATGGGATTTCAACTCATCACCTTTTTGGAAGAGTTTCTCTTTGGAGAGCACAGTATGATGAAAGTTGTGAGCTGTGTTTAGGGGGGAGTTATTGTCTATCGTTGGCATCTATGGTAGAATCAGTCAGGGAGGCCTGAGAGATAGTGGTTTACCCTGTGGAGGATGTCAGCGGTTCGAGTCCGCTTATCTCCCGCCCGTGATCCTAGCCAATA
Source organism: Picea sitchensis (assembly GCA_010110895.2). Lineage (NCBI taxonomy): Eukaryota > Viridiplantae > Streptophyta > Pinopsida > Pinales > Pinaceae > Picea > Picea sitchensis. The sequence goes on from SNQJ01S0108935.1 coordinate 52,561, forward strand.
CAATGGTATATGATAGAACACAATTATTCAGATCTGGTAGTTTGATTTATGATTTATCATTCTTGGACGTTGATAAGATATTTCCATTTAGTAGCACCTTAGGATGGTATAGCCTTTAATGAAGAGGTTCAAATGAGGAAGTGATTATGGTGGATACTTAGGCACCCAGAGGTGAGGAAGGGTGTGGTAAGCGTTGAAATGATTCAAGGAGTTGAAAATGAGCATAGATCCGAAGATTCTCGAATAGGTTAACCTTTTTAACTGCTGCTGAATCCATGGATAGTAAAGAGACAACCTACCGAACTGAAACATATTAGTAGCCAGAGGAATAGAAAGAAAAATTGATTCTTGTAGTAGCGGTGAGCGAAATGGGAGTAGCCTAAATCATGAAAATGGGGTTGTGGGAGAGCACAATATAAGATATGTGTTGCTAGGCGAAGCGATTGAGTCCTACACCCTAGATGGTGAGAGTCCAGTAGCCAAAAGCATCATTGGGTTATGCTCTAACCCGAGTAGCATGGGGCATGTGGAATCCCGTGTGAATCAGCAAGGACCACCTTGCAAGGCTAAATACTCTTGGGTGACCGATAGCGAAGTAGTATCGTGAGGGAAAGGTGAAGAGAACCCCCATCGGGGAGTGAAATAGAACATGAAACCGTAAGATCCCAAGCAGTGGGAGGAAAATGATATCTCTAATCGCGTGCTTGTTGAAGAATGAGCCAATGAATTATAGGTAGTGGCTTGGTTAAGGGAACCCACTAGAGTTGTAGTGAGAACGATTCTTCATGGGGAAATTGTCATTGCTTATGGACCCGAATCTGGGTGATCTATCCATGACCAGGATGAAGCTTGGGTGAAACTAAGTGGAGGTTCGAACCGAGTGATGTTGAAAAATCAGTGGATGAGTCGTGGTTAGGGGTGAAATACCACTTGAACCCAGAGCTAGCTGGTTCTCCCCGAAATGCGTTGAGGTGCAACAGTTGACTGGACCATCTAGGGGTAAAGCAGTGTTTCGGTACAGGCCGCGAGAGCGATACCAAATCGAGGAAAACTCTTAATACTAGATTGCCCCAATAAAAGGGGTAAAGGTCATCCAATGAGATGATGGGGGATAAGCTTCATCATCGAGATGGAAACAACCCAGATCATCAGCTAAGGCCCCTAAATGACCGCTCAGTGATGAAGGAAGTACGAGTGCAAAGACAGCCAGGAGGTTTGCCTAGAAGCAACCAAACTTGAAAGAGTGTGTCATAGCTCACTGATCGAGTGCTCTTGCGCCGAAGATGAACAAGACTAAGTGATCTTCCAAAGCTTTGGGATGTAAAGGACCATTTGATACCCTACATTTCTCATCTGGACTCATCTAAGAAGATGTACGATGCCTTAACTAACCTATTCTCAATCAGAAATATTGGACAAGTGATGAGTCTAAAGAATAAGATACGTGACATGAAAATGAATGATGATGACAACATAACATCATACTTTGTAAAAATCTCTCAGTTAAGAAATCAACCATAAGCTATTGAGGAAATCATTTCAGAAAGGGAACTAGTAAATATAGTACTCAATGGCCTTCCCAAGACATGGGATGCATTTGCCGAAAGCATGAACACAAGAACGAAGTATCCCACATTTGAATAACTTTGGACTTGTTGTGCACAAGAAGAATCAAGGATTAGCGCAAAAGAGAAATCCCAAAGGAAAGATGATGATCAAGCCTACACAACAAAGTTCAAGAAATTCAGGAATAAGAAGAAATTTGACTCAAGGAAGAAACCAAATCAAGAGAAGCATATGTCAAAAATACAATGCTTCAACTGTCGAAAATATGGTCACTACAGGAATCATTGTCCTGAGTTAAANTACACAACAAAGTTCAAGAAATTCAGGAATAAGAAGAAATTTGACTCAAGGAAGAAACCAAATCAAGAGAAGCATATGTCAAAAATACAATGCTTCAACTGTCGAAAATATGGTCACTACAGGAATCATTGTCCTGAGTTAAATAAAATGAAGGAAACACACGAAGCAACAGTTGCCAAAGAAAAGGAACCCTCAAAGAAAGTCAAGCATGATGAAGCAGATTTCTTCTTATAGTCAAGGTAACAATATTCTTATGTAATATAGTCCTTGTACATACCATGTTTACATAGTTCCTGTACATATCATGTACATCTATTTCTTAGAAGATAAGATGGTCAGTGAAACGACACCTATGGATGAATAACAAGATAAGGATTACTGTTACGATGATTACTAGTCAAGTAATGTATCTGAAAAAAGGATGAAGTACGTTGACAATCATTGCTGACAATTCCTATGGAAGCTATTATATAAGTAACAACTACCAGATGGGCCACAATCAAAATCAAACTTGAAGAGACCCAGAAGGAGTCAAACCAAAAAGAATCCAGTAATCAAGAGGAAACTAGAATAAGACTTGCGACACTTTGCAGAAAGCAATAAGGATGTAAACGGAAGCATGGACTCTCTCAGAGGGAGGGAGATGATTACAGAATTCCAAAAGAAGAGCATGCATGAAGTTGGGATTAGGAGGGAGTTGATTACAGAATTCCAAAATAAGAGCATGCATGAAGTTGGGATTAGGAGGGATCTAATCCTAAATGATATGATCCATTTAAGAAGAATATGTGAAGACTATGTAGTATCTGTCCATGTTTTTCATTGGAAGTAGCAGCCATGATAAGCAACATGTGTTCACTTTGACTCTAGAAGAAGTTTTTCTTTGAAAATAAGCCTTGAGTATCCTTGGTTGTCCATCTACATCTCTATGACGAAAGGAAGAAGTTTGAATCTTTAGGAAGGAAAGGCATGGAATTTATAGAAGACTCCATGTACCCCTAAGTTAAAAAGGAACATGAGAAGAACATGAAGATTCCAAGAAAGAAAGAAAAGCCAGAACAAACAGTTATTACACCGTGAATCATAAGACTACCAACATGGTTTGAACCCACTAGAAGCAGTCAAGCAAGAAGAAAATGGAAGGAAGTTGTGATGAAGAACAATGTATGTGAGAAATTGTGAAAAAGACTTTTGAATGGAAACATTAATACAAGGCGAGATTCAGAACTAGAGGGTTCTCCCGAAAGGAGGGAGAAGACTATGATGACAGCTTGTTCCAATAAACCAGATATACCTCTATCTAAGCCATTATATCCCTTGCAGTATCCATGGATTGGAGTTTACATCACTTGGATGCAAAAGATTGTTTTTCCCAATAGAACAATTAAGGAAGAAGCTTATGTAGAGCAACCTCAAGGTTTTGAGGTATACCAAAAAGAGATCCATGTATGCAGATAAAAGAAGACCTTGTATGGATTCAAGCAACTTGATGCAGAGCATCTCATGTACAGCAGAAGCATGGCGAAAACTTCCTATGACAGAGAAAGTATATCATAATGATTTCTTAGTACTCTGGGATGATGGTTTGCAAATCTAGGGAAAACTCCCATAATGACATATCTAAGAAGTTGAGAGACTCTAATCCAGTAGACCCGTCCCTGTATCGACAATTGAATGGCTCGTTAATATATTTGGAGAATACTCAGCCAAATATCTGCTTTGTTGTGAAAATAGTTCCAGGTGGAACCTAGCCATGAGAATTGAATAATTGCAAAGCATGACTTGAAATGTCTTCGTGGGACGTTTGAGTTATGATATACAGCTACATGAATTTATCGATTCAGATTGAGCAGGGAGTGCAAAAAGTAGAAGAAGTGCTTCTTGGATATGTTTCAGTTTGAGCTTTGCCACGATATCATGGGCTAGCAGGAAACAAAAGTATATTGCACTCGGCATTGCAGAATCAGAGTATATTGTATCTTGTGATACTTGTACGGAAGCAGTGTGGCTCTGTAAGTTGGTTTTTGGCTGTCTGATCAGGTGTTGAATTCGACCGTGATATATTGTGATGATCAAAGCTGTGAGAAGCTTTCAAAGAACCCAGTGTTCCATGACAGGTTGAAGCACATTGAGATCAAGCATTATTTTCTCCATGATAAAGTCCAAAGGGGAGAAGTGGTTCTCCAGTATATCTCCACAAGTGAGCAGATAGCAGATATTTTGATAAAGCCTTTTTCCAAGGTGAAAAGTTTACGTACTTAAGGGACAAGTTGGGGCTCGTGGAGATGACTTCCTTATTGGAAAAGGAAGTGATTACTCCCAGGTTGGGACCGAGCACTGATATGTTATTGATTTATGGAGAGTCATTTTCCAGTTTAGAAAATGGTCCAGGTTGGGTAGTTCCTTTTTAGTCCGGAAAGTGGCTCGAGATTTCTTACAGACAGTCATTTTCTAGTTCAAAAAATGGTTCAGATCGGACAGTCATTTTCGTAATGAAAATGGTCTGATAGATTGTTGATGTACCATAGACAGCGATCCCCCTTGTGGCCAGTGTTGGGGAATGGTCTAGGATAGTCATTCTTCCTGGTAGTCACTGTGAGTAGTGGTCAAGTAGAATGGTCTGCCTCGTTGGGCAGTCATTCTTTCGAAGTTCACAGTTGTGAGCAGTTTCGAAGAATGGTCTATTTTGGAGGTTGGTGCAGGACAATAATTTCCCTAGGAAATGGTCCAGACAGTCATTCCCTGGGCAAACTCATTCTCTCCAAGTTGCACTGTGATTAGTGCCAGAGAAATGGCCCAGTTAGGTGAATGGTCCAGGTTCAAAACCAAGGACAGTCATTCCCTAGGGCAGACTCATTCTCTCTAGGTTGCACTGTGATTAGTACCGAAGAAATGGTCCAGGTTCAAAAATCAGTGACAGTTATTTGTCTATGCTTAAGAAGAATAGTCCAGACTCCAAATAGCCCATGACTGATGCTTCACTATCCAAGAGAAGATGCTCTTCCAGAGCTCACAGATGTGAGTGGAAGAATGGCCCAAATGACTCAGTTTATATCATGATATTGTTTTATGCAAGTTGATATCAAATGATATGATTGTTGTAGAGATTGTATGTCTCTGGACAGTAGTTGTATGCTATTGTGGTGGACGTGATCCACTAGTAGTGACTATGTGTCACTAGTTAGTAGCAGTGTGCTACTGAGAGTGGGTGTGTACCACTGGATAGTAGTTGTATACTACTATGAATAGACACAGTTGTGTTCTATTAGATGGCATTGTTTCGATTGCCATGGAGACTATCTAGTTGGATAGGGATGATGGTGCTCATGATTTGATCATGAGATAACATGTGTGGCTATGATGATGCTACCGGTTGAATGGTATGTTTGTGCTCAATACCATTGCCTTTAATACCTCCCTAGCTAGGAGGGAGTGTTGATATTATGGTAGCTGCAGGAGGTATTAACCTCCACATGTAACCTTTGACAAGACTAGAATATTCCGGGAAGCAAGAGAAACCCTAAAACATTGGATAATAACCCTAGAAGACAAGTTGGCTCAAGAGAATATTTAATATTGAGTTATTGGCCTCCAGAAAGAGAAGTCGGACCAGTCAAGTGAGATAGAGCAGTATAAATAGAGGTTGCTAGAGCTCATTTTTCACTCATTCACTCACAACTGCATAAGGACAAGAAGTGTGCATGACTGGAGGAAAGTTGTAGCTGCAGCAGTGGTGACTTGGTCTCTTGGTTATGGTTTGGACTTTCTGCTTGGTTTCTGGTTATTCTTGCTTGGTGCGCTACCCGTAGAGAAAGGTGCACTACCCTTGGTTGGCTATTGGTCTGCTACCAGAATTATTCTATCTGCCAAGGTTAAGGTGCTCGAGGGTGGCCTTTGTGCCTATGGTTGGGTGACAATATTGCTATATTGTCTACAGTGAAACGAACACCCCCCATTTTTCCAACAACGGATTCATCCCTATTGTAACAATTTCATGTTCCATAGCAAAGCAACAACCAAGAGGACTAGAGAGAGAGAAGAGTAGAGGAAAAAGAACATTATGTAGGGAATTGTTGCAAATCATANTTTAATATTGAGTTATTGGCCTCCAGAAAGAGAAGTCGGACCAGTCAAGTGAGATAGAGCAGTATAAATAGAGGTTGCTAGAGCTCATTTTTCACTCATTCACTCACAACTGCATAAGGACAAGAAGTGTGCATGACTGGAGGAAAGTTGTAGCTGCAGCAGTGGTGACTTGGTCTCTTGGTTATGGTTTGGACTTTCTGCTTGGTTTCTGGTTATTCTTGCTTGGTGCGCTACCCGTAGAGAAAGGTGCACTACCCTTGGTTGGCTATTGGTCTGCTACCAGAATTATTCTATCTGCCAAGGTTAAGGTGCTCGAGGGTGGCCTTTGTGCCTATGGTTGGGTGACAATATTGCTATATTGTCTACAGTGAAACGAACACCCCCCATTTTTCCAACAACGGATTCATCCCTATTGTAACAATTTCATGTTCCATAGCAAAGCAACAACCAAGAGGACTAGAGAGAGAGAAGAGTAGAGGAAAAAGAACATTATGTAGGGAATTGTTGCAAATCATAATGTCTCATAGCTCCATAACGAGTTTAATGATCTAGTATTTTACCTTCTACTCTCTGTTATCACATAATTTGTAGTTGGAGTAAAGGATGGATGGAAGAAAGGCAAACTGGCGAAACTGAGACAATCCCACCATTGTCACCTCAATTGGATAGCTCTTTCTGTTTAGGGTGGTAGGCCGAAGGGAGACGTCCCCGGTGACCTGGGGTTTTGAGAAGGAAAAGGTTTAAATCTTAGGATAAGTTTCCCCCCTCACAAGTCACCACCGATCAGAAATTCTGGCTAATCAACCAATAAGAGTAAAGATAAACGGAAATAGTAACCAAAAGTGTACCTGCCCGAGACAAAGCAACAAGGAAACTATACATGCGCAATGTCACTTGCTTGGTTAGTACTTCATATAATCAAGGAATTCTGATATAAAGCAATTGATAAGCAATATTGATGAAGCAAGTCAATGATGTATAATAGCAATGATTATAATATATATCACTTCACAATAAATGCTAATGAGCAATAGCAATCAATGTAACAATATCAATACTAGAAGCAACGCTTTAGCCAATCTTTCAATTGCCTTAAAGACACAATAAATGTTGCATGGATATGTTTATAGCACAAAATAGATGACGACAACAATGGAGTTAGTAACTGTTAGTCTAAGCTAGGATTAGAAGGATTAGTAGTTGTTCAAAGTATTGGATGTGTGTATGATCAAGGTAGTCAACACAAGAAGTCCTAGATCAATGTGTTATTAGGGCAAATGGAGTCAAAAATAGCTACAAATGTTGAAGGGTCGAAATGATAATGATAGGGCTAGAGACAAGAGGGTTTAATGTTGAAGTGTTGCTAAGGCAAGTCCTCAACAATCAAACCCTAGGGGAGACAGCTCACTAAGGTGTAGTAGACCTAGGCCTTAGTGCGTCTTCCTCCTTCTCTAGCTCAAAAGGGAAATTAAAATGGCTAGCTTGAGTAATAAATTCTATGGCTAAGGACAAGAGAGTTTAATGATGAAGTGTCGCTAAAGCAAGGCTTCATCAATCGAACCTTAGGGGAAAACGGCTCACTAAAGTGTAGAAACCCTAGGCCTTAGTGTGTTTTCCTCCTTCTATAGCTCAATGACTAGAATAAAACGGCTAGGCTAGAAGAGTAGAAGTAGAGTGTTGCTATGGCAAGGCTCTATCTAACTTCAGCAAATCAAAATGGCTCTTAGCTTAACTTAGTAGAGACATGAAACAAGGACACCAAAATGTGCTTGTCCCCTAGGGTTTAATCGAGCAAATTATAATAAAAAAAATGCAAGTAAACAATACTATAACCATTCAATAAATAAGTGTTTGCAAAAATTCACTTTCATCCATCAACCATTCATTAGGAAAAACCATAATTGTAAACCTTCCACCAAGAAAATGCACAAAATAGCCAAGAAAGAGCCTCCTTCAACAAGTGCGCATCAATTTTCAGCCAAAAACCCTAAAGGAGGACGCAAATTTCAGACCTCACTAAGTGTGAGTGAAAGATGATGTTTAAAATGAGAGTTTTATCTCTCTACTTATACAATTACAGGTGACCTTAATAAAATTTAGATCACCAAAAGGCCAACAAGGCCAAAATACCAAATAATATTGTTAAATGTCATAAATTAAACCCTAATTAGGCAAAGTGAAGACGTCATACCCCTTCTAGGGTGATGTTATCCCTTTTTAGGGCATCATTAGCCTCGTGGAGCAAAACGTTAACCCTCCTTGGGCCTCTCCAAGCTGCCACACATGCCACAACTGCCTCCCCAAAACATCCATAATGTTGGATGACGTCATGGGCATCCTGGGTAACGTCATGGGCCTTCCAATGCCAACGTTCCAATGGAGAGGGCACAACCCCCCTAGGTAAGGCTCTGCTAGGGTGCCTCTGTGGAACGTCCTCTTCTCTGGTGCAAACCCCTATGTCCTGTCTCTACCCCCTGCTGGGGTCTCAGCATCCATCCGGTGGGCTCTTCAGCCCCATGGAGTTCGAACTAATCATTTCTCCATGTGTACCTGTCCAATATGGTACCTGTCCATCGGGTATGATCCTTCACATCAATAGATACGCCCTCCATGGGATCATAAGTCACAGGGATCATAGCAATGTCAATCACATCCAATCATCAATTTTATCAAACATGTGCATAAAACCCCTTTTACCTAGTCAAGTGCTCAAAGACATTATACAAATTTGCAAGGCAAGTTTGGAGGAAGTGACAGGGCGTCCTATTGGGCTAGTGTCCACTGGAAAAGGGATGTTTCCAGAAGAGATCAAATCCAAGTCATGTTAATGGGTGAGGTGGATAAGGGATGTCCTGACAAGGGTGCAGTGATAGCAGGGAAATGCAAGGCTTACCTTTGGGCGCCTTTGTAGAAGGCGAGTTACACCTTTCCTGGATGCCAATGTTTCCAAGCCCATTTATGCCCTTTATTCTTATTTTTTTTATTTCCTTTTTCTTTCAAGAAGCTAATCAGGGTACACTGCCTTGGCGTGGTGACCAGTGGTGGCAATGTTACCCACAAGTACTTTCACAAAAATGAGAAGGTTGGATCGTGATGAGACCCCCTTTCTTTTGGACATGCAACCAAGAGCCACTACCCTAGTGTGGTAACCGGCTGCTAGTAGTGTCACACCACTAGGTACCCATGGACCTAATAGGTTGGCTCGTGATGAGACCCCCTATCCTCTAACTAGGTCTTGTTTTATTATTTTTATGGGTCCCTCTTGTTTCTTGTTGAGAATCTTTTTCCTGCTTTCTCAGGGATCCCTGGGCAAAGCATCTCGAGGTTTTATTTTTAGTCTTTTATCTTTTTCCATTTGCTTTTACCTTCTGGGCCTTTAGCCCCTTCTTCCCACAAGGCAAGGTGCAACCCTTAAACGATTGGCCAGCCCAATGCCCGAACCAATGTAATGGGATGGATGAGCGGGAAGTAAGATGGAAAGTGGTAAGTATGACGGGAGAAGAACGATGACTCTTCAGAAATCCCCCCAGTGGAAACTCAAAACCTATGGGCACAAGCTT
>SNQJ01S0108936.1:1211-33290 GCA_010110895.2 Picea sitchensis
ATGAATAGAAATTTCTCCAATACTTTATCATTTAAATATTCCTTCCTGATTTTGTCACATGATTTTATCATTTAAATAATCTTTCTTGATTTTGTCACTTTACTTTATCATTTAAATAATGATTTCTTATTTTCAATAACTTTGACTTCTTTGACCTTTTGGGGCTTCAAGTCATCATATGGGGGTCTTTCAACTTCATAGAGCCATAACTCTCAAACTGTGAGGAGTTATGTGACATTCCACATACCACCGGAAATGGCATGTCAAGCACTATCCATCTAGGATAGTTTCACCAATGGCTTCATTGATATTCATCTCATTAATCCACATGAAAACATGGGTCCTCCAACCATTCTTCTAGGATAACTCAATCCTTAAAGAGTCTTCCTGTGAGGGCTTTCACCATAAGGGGACCACTTTGGAGTTCATCCATTTATGCACCTTATCAACCATGATAAGACAATAATGATTCATCTTTACATCAATTCACCACTGCATCATATATATCAACTATGCATCATGTATCAATGACAACTCATTGATCCATCTTCATCAATGCATCATATCAATGATCCATCTTTATCAATTGGTTTCCACTTGGACATCTATCATTCTAATCAATGCATATTCATTGTTCATCAATCATCAATCAATCAATTACTTCAAATCAATCAATCAATTACTTGAAATCAATCAATGACTTCAATCAAACCAAACCATTTACATCAATGACATATGATCCAACAATCTCCCAAATAATCAAACCATTGGCATCAATGACAACATGATCCAACACATTACACTAATTTCTAGTGTATAACGTATGATGGCTTATTACAAGGGCCTAAGAGGCCTCCCAACATATCCCCCACACTCAATTCCTTTTTCATCTCAATCAAGTGTGCATATAACTAATGAATTGTTACTCTTTATCCTTTGTCTTCAATCTGGTAAGTGTCTGTGAAGTCAGTGAGTCTCGTAGCACTTTGCTCCCACCCAAGACTGGTCCTCTTGATTCTATTGTTACACCATTCTCCCTGGTGCCTTCAGAGTGGTGAGTGGCTCGTCCAAGGATCATCTTTCCCCTGCATACACCCTATGGTGGAACACCATGCTTCAATCAACCTATCATTTCTCTACTTTATGGCTTCTGAGGTCACAACTCAGAAACTATTCTACAAATTTTATACTAGGGGGCTCGATCAATTTAGTATTTCTTGTGTCATCATCTTTTATTTTAATATCTCATGTGTGTTTCTGTCTAGAGATATATCTTACTTGAATTCATTTAATTATTATCATCAATGATTCATATTTTTCTTCTTTTCTCTGCTACTCATCAAAATTTGTTCCTATTCTATAAACATTTCCTCCGTCATTGCTCAATGTTTCAATGGGATGCTAAATGTTTGTATGATCATTTGAAACTCTTCTCAATTGTTGGTTGTGTTTCTATGTCTAATTCCAGCCTTTGGAAATGTATGGAGTCTACATTTACATTACATGAAGGACAACTCTAACTTACTTTAAAAAATAAACACATTTTTGCTCGTACCAAACTTTTACAACTTGATAAATTGTCGTCGACTAGATATTGATTGGAATTAGCGAGGAACCAATCTTATTAGATAAAAACCAACTTATATTACATGAGTGGATAGGATCACCTACCATTTAAGAAACACGTTTAACCCCCTCCTTTTTTACTCAAATTTTTCAATACATCTTGAATTTGATGCAATCGAGAACATAATGTTTTTTTCTTTTCCGACTAACTAAATTGTAGTCTGGACTTGAATCCAAACTTGACTTGACTCATTTGACTATAAACTGGATTATGTCCTTCATGTAACATGTAGTTTATACCCCATAAAACAACTTCATACAAACCATTTTGAAAAACTTCATTGCAAACTTTTGCGTTTTGAATGCAGCAAAAATAATAACTAAAATATGAGGAGCATCTATTTTTTCGATGCCCAGTCGAATGGTAAGTTACTTCATGATAGTCAATTATTCTTGGTAGACTTTCTTCATGTCCTTATGCAAGTCTCTTCTATCTCTTTAATTGTTGATCCCTTTTATCATTGATAATGGCATGTAATGTGTAAGCCTATTCATGAAAAGTAGTACCTCTATCAATTCTATTATATACATTAGAATTTATCAAATTGGTGCATTGTTGTTTTCAAACAGTCATTCGGTAGCATTTTTCTAACATTTATTTTGTCGTTCATGTGGTCTGGAGCTCCAATCGAAATATATCGAATGTCTTTTTTTCATGTTTCAATGATATATCAACATTGACAATTTCTTGGTAACCTTCATTGTCGCAACCAATAATGATAATATGATGGTGTTTGCCAATGTAGTTGTAGAAGAGTGGGTTGTTTTCTCACATTTCACCTTTTTTTATCAATACCCAACCAACAAAGTCTTGATGTGTGTGAAATCAAAAACAAATTTCCATTTGGTGGTAGCAGTAGGTTCTGTCATGACCCAAGGGGGGCATATATATGGATAAATGTATATGATATGAGCCTAAAGGGGGGGCATATATGGGATTAAATATACATATAATGTGTAAATGAATATGTAATAGGGACGGTCTAGTGATAAAGGGGCCTCATGTGCAAGTGTGAATAACTATATATAAGAGATCATGTATTCATTATTGACAGGAAGATTTTTGAAGTATGAATGGTATTTGGTTATTTGGAGGGGGTTCCCCTATTCTTTAAGGAGTTATTGTGTAACTTATCTATATTGGAGTTGTTCTCCACATTGAAATTCTATACATGGTGTGTAATTTTGTTATTTATGATATTTATAAGAATTTGAATCATAACATTTGGTATCATAGCTCAAGGTCTTTGGGTTTCGTTGCTACATCTGAGACACCTTGAAATTTTCACTATAACGTTTTTTATATGATGTTTCAGAAGGAACCCCTTGGAGGATATTTATCAAATGGATCAAGGTACGTGGGGTTAAAATTTCATCTCTTGAGGACTGATAAATTGGGAGATATATCCTATGTCAGATAAGGTTCTGGCATAATATTGAATTTAGTCAGCGTGGAATTTTAGCTATAAATATTTTTCTGTAATTTTTCATACCATCAAGCCATGATTATATTCACATAAATTATCAAGGTATCTATGATAAAAATTTCATATTCTGGTTCATCCTACTTTTTTATATACACCCAGTGTAAGATAGGGTACCTGACTAGTCCTATTGACTAGTCGAAAACAAGTGTTCCAGATAAAACAACCATAACGTCTTCATAGAGGATCCAAATTTAGTGAGACAAGTTGAATTGAATAGTGGACAAACCATAGTATTTATGGTACAATTTACATAATTTTATATCAATTATTTTTCATGGGGCACGATGTACAAGTGCTCTCTCCTAGAAAGGAAAAAAAATCATTAAGGTGTGGGGAAGTTACCATAAGTTCCACTTGGAAAATCTAATTTTAGTCAAACCTATGGAATTGTAGAGAAGAAATATCATAGCACTACAGGTCACAATTTCAGACAAAGAAGGGCCAAAATTATAGAGATACATCAGAAGTAAGGTCAACAAGGAAGGCAGGATCCAAATCAAGGTTTCCAAGGTATGTTGACTTATAAATATCATAACGTTTTATTGGAATGTTCGACTAAGATGATTCAAAATCCATTGGAAAGATAAAACCTGTAATATTATATTGGAACAAGGATTATAACTATTTGATGTTGGACTTACTTCACACACACCTATGATTTTTTTTTCCTAAGGTTTTCCTATGTTTATTAGTCATTATCTAGTCTCCTAAAGTTTGGGGGAGAATATTTTCTTCAGTTTTCACTTCAGTTTGATCAGTTGAGTGGAGTATAGATGCTACATTGGTATTATCACCATGTAGCATTTGGATCATCACCAGCTAATGCGCATTATCCTTGGGATCATCACCAGAATAGCGCATTACACTTGGTTCCATGAACTCCTCCTCACTTCACTCTATTTCAGTTAGTTAACTGAAGACTGATAGACTAGTTAACTTGGACTAGGTGTAAGTTCACTCCCATAACTACCCAAGAGACTAGACTAGGTAGCAGTTTACTCCCGCTTTTGTTGGTGTGTGTCCAGATCACTCTAGACCATCACTATGGCACATTGGCTTCTTCTCCAATGCACATTAGTTAAGTTATATAGAGTATATCATGTGTAAATTATTATTTATTCATTTGGTTAATGAGAATTCTTCCACTCTTTCTCTTGTCAGTGTTTCATGGAAACCTACATAGGATACCTAGCTAAAGCATACACAAACAAAGCGTATCAATAAAAGGAAGAGAGATACAATATGAAGAATGAGAATCAATGTATATTATAATCTATTAAATGAGTGAGTGATATTCACTCATATAGGAAATGACATCATATCTTAGGAATTCATGCAAAATAGTGATGGTCTAAAATTAGAAAGTCTAAAATAGAACTAGTCAGTTAATTCCCATTGAACTAGTGTGCCAAAAATATAAATTTCTCCAACACCCCCCCTAAACATCACTATGGAGTAAACAATGAGTCTCGTATACTAGGAAATATTAGGTAGTCATGTACAATGCAACTAATGAACACTGAATAAAAATGAGGAAAGAGGGAAAGCCATGTGGGAAAAAAATCCCCCCTCAAAAGACAATGTATCAAAATAAAAAAAGGAAGTTGATAGGCAACTATGTTCTTCACTGCAAGACGATCTCGCAAAGTCTGAAACTTCTTCTCACTTAAATTCTTCGTGAAGATGTAGAAATATTTATGGATTTGATGAAGTCCTTTGGAAACCTGTCTATCCTTGTACCTATTGATCCTGTGAACCCATCTGCACTTGAACATATTCCTTTCTGGTGGAAGTCGAACCATATGCCAAGTATGATTCTTTAGGAGTGAGTCATACTCCTTTTGCATGGCTTCTTCCCATAGTGGATTGCCAACAACCTCACTGTAGGTATGTGGATCAGAAGATTGAACCATATAGAAATGCATGGGCATCGCTTGTTCAAAAGTTGAAAGTACATGAGAAGGATCCACATGTTGAGATCGAGTCCTCCTCAAATCCAATGGATCCCTTGCAAGGTTACCTGTTGCCTGAAGTGTGGAATGTGCCCACTTGGGAATTTGTTGAATCTTCGATGTTAGCTCCTCATTTGGATGTACTACCTTCTCATCTGCATGTACAAAATCCTTTGAATCTATGTCTAAATATGTATCATGTGATTGTGTAGAATCATCATCTCTGATGTATGGAAATGATGGAAGCACAAGAGTCTCTGCATGTTTCACTGGAGGTTCATGCAAAGGACTCTCCTCAAACTAAACATTGTGCTCAATGATGAGATGATCTGTAGAGGGATGAATTAATATGTACCCATTCACATCATCTGGATATCCCAAAAATATGCAAGGTGTTCTCTATGGATCTAAGGCTTTCCTCTTTTCAGAAGGAGTATGGGCCCATGCTCTAGATCCAAAGATGTGGAAGTGTATGACATCTAGTTTGTCAGATGTCCAAGCCTCAAAAGGTGTCATATCCTCAACAGATTTGTGATGTGCTCTGATCTATATGTAATAAGAAGAGTTAAGTGCCTCAGACCAAAGCTTGGAAGGAAGTGATCTTGCATGCAACATGCAACTGGTCATCTCCTTGAGAGACATGTTCTTGATTTCAACAACTCCATTTTGTTGTCGAGTGTATGGAACTGTGTGTTGCAACTGGATACTGTTGACGATTGAAATTGTCAATGAAGTTTTGCCTGCAAAGTGTTGCTAAAGCCTATTATTATAAAAGCTAAATAATACTAGTAGGTGGGACCCCCTTGTAGATTGGAGATCAGGTCTGGTCCTTATTTGATTTTTGTGCTCATGTTCGACATTGCTTACATGGTTGATGAGAATATTTTTTTTGTTAGTTATGGATTGGACTTGTGAAGTATTGGTTATTATGTTACTACAACCTATGCTATTCATTTGTACCATTGTTATATGTTCTTGGGACACCTACACAACAACCATGTTAGTAACAATACATGAAAGGCAATTGGAAAAAACAATGACAGATACAAACAATTGGAAAGAAGTAAGAAACAATGCAACAAATGCAAAGGGAAGAATTTAAACTATCCTATATACTATACTACATGCATGAAATATTTAATGATTATGGTTAAATCATAGATATCAAGTAAATGGTTATGCGATTTTATTGAGTTATATGGTTACTATGCATACGGTAGGATAAGATGTGGGTGACGCATTTGACAAAGTGAAGGTTGCTAATGATTATGAGATTTTTTGTATGGAACGTGGTTGATTTTTTTTGTGGCATAAGTTAAGAGTATGATATGGTCGCGTGATTGATGGGTGATGGTTTCAATACATGTGATTAATGGTGTAAATGAAAGGCTTGTTGGCATGTACTAAGAAGTAAATGGACTGTGAGTGGAGGCGACATGCATTTATTTCACGTCCTCTTTACTCCTTCATTGGCTTCCACCCTAATCGGGATATTGTTCATCCTTGTTGCTGTGGTTATGCTATGATTTCCTAGCAGAGAGGAACCGCTCAACCATCTCGCGTTTTAAGGTTCTTCGATCAAAGGTATGTCTTTTTTCGGCCATACATGAGTAAGCTCTATTTATGAAATGGATATTGGCTCGAATGTATGGGTTGTGTTTTTCTTAAGTACTGCAACTGCGTAAAATAAGGTTTTTGGAATGAATTGTTAGTGGCTTTCTCTGTGATAAATATCTGAAGTTACAGTGTATTGGGCCATCCTGGGTGTTAGCAACCATAGGGGCTCTCTATGATCTTTGTTGGTTTAGTTGGAGGGGTTTTGTTGGTTTTGCTTGGCTAGCTATCCTCACGCTTTCATATCACTATGTCCAGTCTCTGGATTGTATGAGTTTAATGGTTGGAGACACTCTGCGTCACTATGTCTTGTTCACTTGGGCATTGGTTGATTTCACCACTAAAAGTCACGAAATGGGTTTTCATGTTCTTACTCGGCCCTGTCTTCACATCAGTGTTGCGGTTGTTTGACCAAAGAGACACGAGGGTTACACCCTGCGTGAGTTAAGTACCATTATTGGCCGATTTGGATCCTCTCTCCTTTAATGTAGCTCTCCGGTCTCAAGATTTGTTATCTTTCCATGAATAATTCATGGTTATCTCTATGTATTCACCGTTGGTATTGAAGGGTTTTCACCATTGAAGGGAGTTGGCTCTATCTTTTCCTGTGTTGATCACAGTGAAAACCTTTAACTCCACAGGTCTGAGGGTTGACATAGAACACCGGCATGGCTTGTCGAGTTTACTGCTTGGTAATTGTTGAATGGTTGTGTATTGTCGACAAAAAATGGGGTACAAACCTGCCTAATGGGCCATATGATGATCGTGATGGTTTGATATCTAGTCATTTCCTGTGTTATTAAAATGAATAACCCTACATTGTCAATTGGGTAGTCCAGATACATAGTCGATTTCCTTATGTTTGATAATCAAATATTGTTTTATTTGAGAATGTCACAGCCTCCCTCCATGTCAATGCATGGGTATGCGTGGTTGCCACAACATGTTTGGTTGATTGGTTGATACACAATCATTGGTTGATTGGGTATTTGTGCACTAAGGATTATTTGTATTTTTGGCTGGCATTGATTACCATTTCTTAATGTTGCTCACGCATACTGCGTTTGTGCGTGCAGTGTTTCTGCACAACGAATAAATGGTCATGGTAATCATTAGTTTCTTATGGGGCCGAATGGTTATTTCAACTGGGATGACTATAGAAAGTCCATCCATTGTATGCATTATGATTATTTGATTTCATAAGCCCGAGTTTTACACAGTATGGTTGATTGCAGTTTGATTAAATTGAAGCAATATTGTACTAGATTGATAGCTCAACACGACGGGTTGAGTTATTACTGTGACTTTGTGTCTGGTTTTGTAAAATGGGGATGTTGCATCGTGGTGTTTTGGTTGTTTGTGCACCGTGTGTAATATGGATAGTTTGGGTTGCACACTCAGACATAGTCACATAGTTTAAGCACGACTTGTTTTCATTTCGATTATTTTTTTTATGAAGTCAGGCATGTTGTTGATACCTCATCATGATGGACAACCCACCATGTTAGGGTCACATTGAATTGGGCTTGTACAATGACAAAATTACACTTGCATAATTGAATTATTCTATGTATAACATGTGTTGGAATGGTGGTTGTTGTCTGTCTGTTTAAATAACGATCTGGGTTTTTGCAATGTTAATATGGATTATTTGGCCATCCACTACATATGTTTAATGATTATCATCGCATTTTAAATGACAGGCCCGATTGCAGTGATAGTATGACTTCATTGTTATTTTTGAAACACAAATTTTTGGTGTATTTGTTGATGGAAGTAATGTGTGGGAAGCGATTGATTTTGATGGTTAAGAGAGTGGAAATGGCTACTATTATACATTGAGAATTGTTATAATATGCAAATTGGATAAACGAAGGGAATAGAACTCCCTTACAGATTGTGTAAAATTCATATTGTCTTGTGATGACACTGTGTGGACATTTGATTGTGAACACTGGACTAGCTAATACACAGTTATTGTTATGATCATTTGGTTGTTGTATCTCCTTTTAACAGAATGTCTATATTGATTACTTGATTAATTTTGTGAATAGTAACCGCTCTCATTCCCCATCATTAATTCATGTTTCTCTAATTACAACCCCATCTCTTTCCCACATTCATTTTTTTTTACTCCATGTTCCAAAATTGATTACAACCAAGAAAAATTATGTGTTGAAACAATTGGCAGTCACAGTGTCTTGGTTGAACTCCAATGATGTTTTCTTTGATTTGCAGTTGATTGTTGTTATCCTTGAGCAGTAATCGTATCCCCCCCCCCTCATTATATCATGTTTCGCTCAATATAAACCCCTCACATATCCCAGGACCCTTTATCCACCCCTTTCTCACTGATGAACAATAAAACAATTTGTATGGATTGGATTGCATGAGTCTGATACATTGTTGAGCAAAATCTATTTCATATTTTTAAGAGTTTTCATGTATGGTTATTTAAAATACAATTTTCTAATCAATCATGCATGAAGGAATCAATTTTTTCAGCCGAGGTAGCCATGGTCGAGGAAACTGAGGGAGAGGTAATTGGAACAGAGGCCCAAGAAGGCCTAGGTTCTCCATACATTTTGATGTTGATTCACAAGAGCTTGGCCAATTGTTTCAGGCTAGATTTTTCAATTGGATTGGGCAAGGAGTAGTCCAACCTAGGCCTGAAAGGCCTCCTTTCCAAGTTTCGCAAGTCCCTGATATCCCTGTTCCCCCTCACATCTCATTGCAACCTAAGGTTCCTGAAAATGATGGATGGTGAGAGATTGTCCACTCGATAGTATCCCAACATCGTGGTTGGCCCAACTTGTTCTTACATGCTCCTCCACCTAATAACCAAATTGTCCAAGCCGCTCCCCACTCACCAGTGCAATCCTCCCATGCTAGAAAGAGATTGAAAATTGAGGCACACCATGCCCTTGACAAAGGAAAATCCACTGCTGCCCCTTCCTTTCCATCCAATGGCTCTGACAAATCTATGTCTTCCCGGATGCATTTGAGGGACAATTGTTCCCATGTGATCAGTGATATTAGGCCTAAAGGCTCAGCACAACTGAAGGAAAATTCAGGAAAATCAAAGGATGACAGCAGCAATCAAGGAAAGATTTCATCGCAGAGTGGGAAATATGGCTTTTTTGTTTTTATTTTTATCTATTGTTGATGAGAGTTGACTTCAAGAGACTTTGGACACCATGTTTTATTTTTTTGGTTACATGAGTAATATTTTTGGAAATAATTTCAAATGTCATGAGCTAAATTGTCAAATGAAATATGTGGATGGGAGACACAAGGAGGTGTGTTTTACTTGACTAATAGTTATGTTATGATTGTTATAATTGTTATGAGCTAAAGGGAGTCACAAGGGGTCCCACCTACTAGTTATTATTTATTTATGACCTTTATTATGATTATTACTTTTCTCCCTAACTAAATTTGGTTGAGTCTTTTAATTAACTTAACTAATAAGTTTGTTCAACTACTTCAACCAATTCTAAATTGTTTAAAAGAAAAGGAAAGGGAGTGACAAAGGAGGAGAGAAGCAGAAGCATACTAAGGTTTTCTCTTTGAGTTTATGTTGAGACAGTTCAATTTTCATTCATTCATATATTCATCACAAGCCTAATTCTCTTTTATGATAGTAGGGTCTTATTGTAGACAACAATATTCAAGGTTGAATCACATCATTCAGACTCTTGTTTTTCAGAGGTGTTGATCTATCTTTGATAGTTTGTGTAGACTTGTCTGTTTGTGAATTAGTTTTCATGACTGACAAAGGATATTGTGCATAGTCGAGTGGGCAACAATCTATGGCAAGTTGATCCAGCTTTTAGAGATCAATTTTGGTTTTCTGTCAGAGGTCCTTTTGTATGTTCCATCGGGGATGTCTAAGTTTGACTTTGGTCCAAGATTTATGTATGATATTTTGTAAATAAAAAGAATCTTTGGTGAATTGGAATGAAATTTAGGATTTATTTATGTCTCATTTGTCTTGATTATCATCTTGGTATCTTTACTTCTGTCTTTACATTTATTTCAACAACTGTTATATTCATAAAATTACATAAAAAGTAAATTTCCAGCAAGCTTTTTTTTTGGTAAAAGACTAGCCTAAGCACTTGTAATTAATACTTGTGAGTTAGGATGTTATTTTTGTTGGCTATAAACATAGGCTGATATTCCCTTATATTTTGTTTTAGCTAAGAAGAATATGAAAATGATTGATTAAGATCATTTCATATATTTTCCTCAACATTTATTTGGTGACCAGACTAGGGAAATCTTCGATATCTACCCGGTTAATTTTTATACTCGATTTTCATCGATACATATTTCTTTTCTGAATTTGATTCTTTTACTGTTTTACTCTTAATGACTGTTCATGTTGCAAAGCAGTCCAATCTTGAGCCCGGTCTCTAAGACTAGACCAGCATTTCTTTGAATCTGTTTAATACCATCTTAGACACCACCAACACTCGTGTTGAGATTAACCATTCTTGGGAAGAAATTGAACAAGATATTAGTGCTCAAGAACAATTAGAAGATAGACATAGACAACCTAGAAATCAACAGTGACCCTTTTGTTTTTTTCAAATTTTTGGCCTTTCTTTCATGTCCTTAGATTCTTGTTCTTCTAGAAGAAGATGAGGCTTGTCATCTGAAATAAATCCTATTGTTGAAATAGGAAGAAGAAACATTGTGTTATCTTCCCAACAAAGTTCTCTAAGGAGAACTTTATCTGATTCATCCAACTCGTCTTTCTTTCCCTCGTTTATCATCCACAATATGGCATCTAGTGAAGGCTCTGGTGGAACTGGAAGTGCTCCATCTTCCTCAGTGATTGGTATCTTATATAGCCACCATATCCCTATACAATCTACCACAAATCCCACCAAAGTCATTAAAAAATATGGGCTTTTTCAGTTCGAAGAAGACACCACAACTAGCCCGTGGCATGTGTCCTCTCCTCTTAACCTAACACCTGCTACTTGTCCACTTTCGAAGTTTAAAGAGCACCTGTCTAAGTTTTCAGGAAATAACATTGTTAGTACAAACCAACACCTGGTGGCATTTTCTAATGCTTGTCATAACATAGGGGCCAATGACAATGACACTTGAATGCGCTTGTTCGTCAATTCCTTGGAAGGAAAGGTTGAGGCTGATTTCTTTGATCTTCCTTCTAATATTATGTCTACTTGGGACGAGTTAATATATTGGTTCCGATCCACTTATGGGAAATCTAAAAGGCCCTTCGAGAATTTAAGGGAATACAATAATGTCACCTATAAGTAGGGTGAGACCATCAAGTCTTTCAACTTGCATTTCACCAAGTTATACAACCAAATCCCCGAAATTATCTGCCCTCAAAACCAAGCTGCTTTCATGCATTAATACAATGCATTTCCTTCTCCCTAATGTCATAGGCTTGAGGAAAACGCCATTGATAATCTAGTTTCCTCTCTGCATACTTGCTCAAAGTATGAAGAACAACTTGAAAGAACATGTCTTCCCCAGGGAGAATTGGTTAAACAAACATACATGTCCACCCTTTTACAGCTAGTACAAGATATGAACAATCATATGATAGCATTCGAGCGAAAGGGCACTGTCTCCCCTCTCAACCCTAGAGCTTCATCCTCTTCTACACCCCCCTTTAGAAATCCGGTTGAGAACAATTTTCAGCCTAAAGCTATCCTGTCTCAGAGTTGGTGTAAGTTTTGCGAGTAACACCACGAGGAAACCACATGTGAGGTAAAGAAGAGTGCCAGAGATAAGATCTTTGGTAAAATACCAGAAGCTAATATCATTTTCCTAGATTTTGCAGAGCCAGAGGATGTCATGGTCATCAATACTAGAAACAAATCTTATGCTCCCAAAGGAAAATTTGATTCTGCCCACACTTCTTCTACCCCAAGCTCATCCTCGCTCGCTGCAACTGTCCAGGTTCCTAAGGCTTCTGAGAGTCAAGGAATCACCCCTCCTCTCCCCTCTTCCAAATACAATATCTTGAACTAGTTGGCCAACATAAAAAAATATGTGACCCTCCTAGACATGGTTGTTGTCCCTGAACAACAGATGCATCTGAAACAATTCATGGAAGGAAAATATTATGTTGTAGCCAATCTTTCTGAAGAGGTAAACGAAGAGGATTCTTTTGTAAATAAAGTAGGTGTACATAAATTTAGATACCCTGTAAAGAATCCCCCTTTTATATTTCTCTAAGATCATGGATAAGATTTCCCATTGTTGCCTCATTGATGGTGGTTCGGGCCCAAGTGTGACGTCAAAGATTATTATGGAAGAGCTAGGCTTATATTGTACAAATGAAAACTCCATAAGCATTCTCTCCTATAATAGTCTACAAAAAAAAACCATAGGCGATATTAAGGATGTAACCTTGGTTTTATGCACTCATCCTAAGATAAGGACAACCCTCAAAATTCAGGTGATTGATATGCCTGTAAGAAATTACTCAATTATCTTGGGGAGATATTGGAAAGCCTTAACAAGTGGATACCTCTCACTCGATGAGACACATTTATATGTTCCTCGAAACAGTAAGAACATTATAGTCCTTAGAGAGGGAAGAATTTCACCCTACATAGAGAGTGTTCTGCAATCTAGTGTAAACTATATCGAAGAAGACCTAGGGGTGCATTCCATATTTGTTGAAGAAGATAACATTCCCATGGAACAAATCAATTTAGATGATGGCATGTGGCACATGCACTTTGATGGTTCATGATCAAATGAAGGTAATAGAGATGGCATTATCTTTATTTCTCTTGTAGGAAAAATCCATAACTTTTCTTACCGGTTGGAGTTCGCTTGCACTAACAATGTCACTGAATTCGAATATTTGTTATTAGGAATTGAGAACTCCCTTAATCTTGGTTGTCGTCATCTTTCAGTTTTTGGATATTCTGAGCTTGTTGTGAACCTGATACGTAAGATATACTCTCCTAGCAACAAGATGATGGGGTGATACACCCAAGCTATTTGGGAACTTACCTCGAACCTTTTATCTTTCAACATCACTCATTTTAGAAGGGAGTTGAATTCAATGGTTGGTCGGCTATCTATCTTTGCAGCTTCTCTTCATAGGCAACTTTTTCCTCATAGGCCTGACTGTTATTTTCAGTCTCTATATTGTTCATATATCCCTGACAATGTAGGATCTTGGCAGGCCCTCCCTAACGATGAGAGTATTGGTGCTTCCATCCAAGATGAACCTTTTAAGCATGAGGAAATTATATCCATAGAAAACAATGATATTCCTGAGATCTTGACTCCTCTTGAGAGTTTGTTTTCATCGAGTGATGTAGGCAATAAATAAAAATAGAAAGAAGAGGAGTTATGAAAGAAGGTGGTTGAAACCATCTCCATGAACATTAGGACACCTAGATATTCAATGAACGTTAAAATAAATGTCCAGTGTTCTGATAAAGAAGAGATGAGGCCTATTGATCTACTTGGTGGATTTCAAAATATTTTTTCTTGGCTTAATGAGGATCTTCGTTGTTTTGATCCAGGTCTTATTCAACGTACTATGAAACCAACTAGGGAAAAACAAGGACTTGTTAACTCTGCACTAAAATCAACCTTTCAAAGGGAGTTGAGAGATTTCTTAAGGGCTAGAATGTTTTTTTCAGTCCACCCTGAATGGGTTTCCAATTGGGAATCTTCCTCGAGGACCACTGATAATATTAGAACATGTATTAGTCTTTGAACTTTCAGGCAAGCGATTATGAGAAATCCTTTCCCTCCTCTCAATATGGAAATATTTCTGCAACAGGTTGTAGAGTCACAATTAGGGCCCTTACTTGACAGTTTGTTTGGTTGCAAGAAAATCAAGGTAAAAGGGGCATATGCTCACAAAACCACTCTTATCACTTATTGGAGTACTATGTCTTACCAATGTCATCTTTCTAGCTTACTTGATACAGGTACTTCTTTTAATATACTTATGTGCACGAATTCCGATGAATTGGTCAGTCTCCATCACTATCTTGATGATATAATTGTGTGTGCCAAGGAACTGATAATTACATCAGCATTCCAAGTGTTGAGTCCCTTCCAAATTTCTTTTGTCTTAGACACTAACTCTTACATTTTAAAGGATTTACAGAAGAAATTGTTTTCCTACAACACTAACAACCCTCACTTGAAATATTGCGAGGGACTAATGTCAAAAGTTCTAATGTTGTCCGAATTTTCTATATACTTGTAGCCTAGCTCTGCTTTCATTTTTTTGTGCTTCTTTTTCTGTTGACTTCAACTTTCTGAGTTTAAAAAAAAAAAATTGTTGTCTTATTCATTTTTGTCTTTTATTGCTTTTGTTTTAATTTCTGCATTGTTACCTCTGTTATGATTTCGTCTTCATCATCTTTTATTTAATTGGATCAAAATAAGATGTTGGATCAATTCTACCACAATAACACTCATGTGAAGCATTGTTAGTCAATAACAATCAAACTTACACAACGGTTATGATATATCCTCTGAAAGACCCTTGAAATTGTTATATATTTCCACTGTTGTCTCGTAAATAATTGGTTATCTCCCGCTTCTTCTTGCCATTTCTTCATCGATTGAGGTTTTAAGAGAAAGTCTAAACTTTTTCTCCTTAAAGTTGAGAGTAGATTCTAGTCGAATGATTATGCATACAGTGGTAGAAACCCCTCATACTTAACACTTTTCATGAATTATTCCCAAATTCCGGGTTATCTTTCCATTAAATCTGCTCACCTCCCCCTGTTGCATAATCTTCCTAATTATATCTTCTTGAACTGTTGTTTTTCGTCCATGAAACCATGAGTTCTGAGCTCTAAATATGTTGAAAACAAATTTCCCTATGGATTCGCCAATTTGTTGACGATTGAAATCGTCAACGAAGTTTTCCCACAAAGTGTTGCTAAAGCCTATTATTATAAAAGATAAATAATACTAGTAGGTGGGACCCCCTTGTAGATTAGAGATCAGGTCTGGTCCTTATTTGATTTTTTTTCTCATGTTCAACACTGCTTACATGGTTGATGAGAATCTTGGTTTTGTTAGCTATGGATTGGACTTATGAAGTATTGGTTCTTATGTTACTACGACCTATGCTATTCATTTGTACCATTGCTATATGTTCTTGGGACACTTGCACATCAGACATGTTAGTAATAATACATGAAAGGCATTTGGAAAAAAACAATGACACATACAAACAATTGGAAAGAAGTAAGAAACAATGCAACAAATGCAAAGGGGAGAATTTAAACTATCTTATATACTATACTAAATGCATGAAAGATTTAATGATTATCATTAAATCCTAGCTAGAAAGTGAATGGTTATGTGATTTTATTGAGTTATATGGTTACTATGCATATGGTAGGATAAGATGTGGGTGGCGCATTTGACAAAGTGAAGGTTTCTAATGCTTATCCGATTTGTTGTATGGAACGTGGTTGATTTGTTGTGTCATAAGTTAATAGTATGATATGGTCACGTGATTGATGGGTGATGGTTTTGACATGTGATTAATGGTGTAAATGAAAGGATTGTTGGCATGTACTAAGAATTAAATGGACTGAGAATGGAGGCGACGTGCATTTACTACACGTCACCTTTACTCCTTCGTTGGCCACCACCCTAATCAGGATATTGTTCATCCTTGTTGTTGTGGTTATGCTATGATTTCCTAGCAAAGAGGAACTGCTCGGCCATCTCACGTTTTAAGGTGCTTCGATCACAAGTATGTCTTTTTTTGGCCAGCCACGAGTCTTCTCTATTTATGAAATGGATATTAGCTCGAATGTATGGGTTGTGTTTTCCTTAAGTACTGCAACTGTGTAAAATTATGTTTTTGGAATGAATTGTTGGTGGCTTTCTCTGTGATAAATATCTAAAGTTACAGTGTATTGGGCCATCCTGGGTGTTAGCAACCATAGGGGCTCTCTGTGATATTTGCTGGTTTCGTTGGAGGTTTTTTGGTGAATTTCTTGGCTGGATGTCCTCACACGTTCGCATCACTGTGTCCAGTCTCTGGCTTTGATGGGTTTAATGGTTGGAGGCACTTTGCGTCACTATGTTTGTTTCACTTGGGCATTGGTTGATTTCACCACTAAAAGTCACGAAATGAGTTTTCTCGTTCTTGCTTGGCCCTGTCTTGACCTCATTGTTATGTTTGTTTGACCGAAGAGCCATGAGGGTTACACCCTGTGTGTGTTAAGTACCATTACCGACCGAGTTGGAGCCTCGCTCCTCTGTTGTATCCCTCATGTCTCAGGATTTGTTATCTGTCCATGAATAATTCATGGTTCTCTCGGTGTATGCATCATTGGTCTCAGAGGTTTTTCACCATTGAAGTGAGTTGGCTCTAGATTTTCCTGTGTTATTCACAATGCAAACCTTTAACTCCATAGGTCTGAGGGTTGACATATAACACTGGTTGTCATTGATTACAATTGCTTAATGTTGCTCATGCATACTATGTTTGTGTGTACGATGTTTCTCCACAACAAATAAATGGTCATGGTAACTGTCAGTTTCTTTTGGGGACGAATGGTTATTGCAACTGGGATGACTATAGAAAATCCATCCACTATATGTGTTATGATTATTTTATTGCATAAGCCCCGGTTTTACACAGTATGGTTGATTGCAGTTTGATTAAATTGAAGCAATATTGTATTAGATTGATGGCTCAACACGATGGGTTGATTTATTACTGTGACTATCTATTTGGTTTTGTAAAATGGGGATGTTTCATCGTGGTGTTTTGGGTGGCTGCGCACCGTGTGTAATATGGATAGTTTGGGTTCCACACTTAGAGATAGTCACAGAGTTTAAGAACAACTTGTTTGCATTTCGATTATTTGTTTTATGAAGATAGGAATGTTGTTGATACCTCATCGTGATGGACAAACCAACATGTTAGGGTCACATTGAATTGGGCTTGTACAGTGACAGAATTACACTTGCATAATTGAATTATTCTATGCATAGCATGTGTTGGAATGGTGGTTGTTGTCTGTATGTTTAAATAATGATCTGGGTTTTTGCAATGTTAATATGGATTATTTGGCCATCCACTACATATGTTTAATGAATATCGTCGCATTTTAAATGACAGGCCCGATTACAGTGACAGTATGACTTCATTGTTATTTTTGAAACACGACTTTTGGGTGTATTTGTTGATTGAAGTAATGTGTGGGAAGTGATTGATTATGATGGTTAAGAGAGTGGAAATGGCTACTATTATACATTGAGAATTGTTATAAGATGCAAATTGGATAAATGAAGGGAACAAAACTCCCTTACAGATTGTGTAAAATGCATACTATCTTGTGATGACATTGTTTGGACATGTGATTATGAACAATGGACTAGCTAATACACAATGATTGTTATGATCGTTTGGTTGGCGTATCTCCTTTTAACAGAATGGCTATATGGATTTCTTGATTATTTTTTTGAACAGTAACCATTCTCATTCCCCATCATTAATTCACTTTTCTCTAATTACAACCCCATCACTTTCCCACATTCATTTGTTTTTACTCCCTGTTCCAAAATTGATTATAGTCAAGAAAAAATATGTGTTGAAATAGTTGGTAGTCGCAATGTCTTGGTTGAACTATAGTGATGTTTTCTTTGATTTGCATTTGATTTTTGTTGTCCTTGAGAAGTAATTGTATTCCCCCCCCCTCATCATATCATGTTTCTCTCAATACAAACCCCTCACATATCACAAGACCCTTTATTCACCCCTTGCTCACTGATGAACAATAAAACAATTTGTATGGATTGGATTGCATGAGTCTGATACATTGCTAAGCCAAATCTATTTTAGATTTTTAAGAGTTGTCATGTATGGTTATTTAAAAGACTATTTTCTAATCAATCATGCATGCATGAATGAGTTTTTTCAGTTGAGGTAGCCATGGTCGAGGAAACAGAGGGAGAGGTAATTGGAACATAGGCCCAAGAAGTCCTAGGTTCTCCATACATTTTGATGTTGATTCACAAGATCTTGGCCAATTGTTTCAGGCCGTATTGGATTGGGCAAGGAGTAGTCCAACCTAGGCCTAAAAGGCCTCCTTTCCAAGTTTTGCAAGCCCCTAGTATCCATGTTCCCCCTCACGTCTCATTGCAACCCGAGGTTCCTAAAAATGATGGATGGAAAGAGATAGTCCACCCGACAGTCTCCCAACATCGTTGTTGGTCCAACTTGTCATTGCCTGATCCTCCACCTAATAACCAGATTGTCCAATCCGCTCCCCACTCACTGGAGAAATCCTCCCATGCTAGAAAGAGATTGAAAACTGAGGCACACCATGCCCTTGACAAAGGAAAAGCCATTGTTGCCCCTTCCTCGCCCTTCAATGGCTCTGACAAATCCATGTCTTCTAGGATGCATTTGAGGGACAATTGTTCTCACGTGATCAGCGAGATTAGGCCTAAAGGCTCAGTGTAACCGAAGGAAAATTCTGGAAAATAAAAGGGTAACAACAAAAATCAAGGAAAGATTGCATCACAGAGTGGGAAATATGGCTTTTGAGTTTTTATTTTTATCTATTGTTGATGACAGTTGACTTCAAGAGACTTTGGACAACATGTTTTATTTTTTTGGTTACATGAGTAATATTTTTGGAAATAATTTCAAATGTCATGAGCTAAATTTTAAAATGAAATATGTGGATGGGATACACAAGGAGGTGTGTTTTACTTGAATAATAGTTATGTTATGATTTTTATAATTGTTATGAGCTAAAGGGAGTCACAAGGGATCCCACGTACTAGTTATTATTTATTTATGACCTTTATTATGATTATTACTTTTCCCCCTAACTAAAGTTCGTTGAGTCTTTTAATTAACTTAACTAATAAGTTGGTTCAACTAGTTCAACCACCTCTGAATTGTTTAAAAGAAAAGGAAAGGGAGGGACAAAGGAGGAGAGAAGCAGAAGCATAGTAAGGTTTTCTATTTGAGTTTATGTTGAGATAGTTCAGTTTTTCATTTATTCATATATTCATCACAAGCCTAATTCTCTTTTATTATAGCATGGTCTTATTGTAGACACAATAGTCAGGGATGAATCACATCATTCAGACACTTGTTTTCCAGAGGTGTTGATCTATCTTTGATAGTCTTTGTAGACTTGTATGTTTTTTAATTAGTTTTCATGACTGACAAAGGCTATTGTGCATAGTCGAGTGGGCAACAATTTGTGGCAAGTTGATCAAGCTTTTAGAGTTTAGTTTTGGTTTTTTGTTAGAGGTCCTTTTGTATGTTCCATCGGGGATGTCTAAGTTTGACTTTGGTCCAAGATTTCTGTAAGATATTTTGTAAAGAAAATGACTCTTTGATGAATTGGAATGAAATAAAGGATTTCTTTATGTCTCATCTATCTTGATTTTCATCTTGGTATATTTACTTATGTCTTTACATTTATTTCAGCAATTGTTATATTCAGAAAATTACATAAAAAGTAAATTTCGAGCAAGATTTTTTGTTGGTAAAATACTAGCCTAAGCACTTGTAATTAATACTTGTGAGTTAGGATGTTATTTTTGTTGGCTATAAACATAGGGTGATATTCCCATCTATTTTTCTTTACCCAAGAAGAATCTGAAAATGCTTGAGTAAGATCATTTCATATCTTTTCCTCAACAGATATAGCTTCACGACAAATATTCTGAACATCTTTGTTGATATACTCCCCCCCATTGTATGTACAGAGGATATTGATTTTCTCCCCATGTTGTGTCTCTACTAAAGCTTTCAAGTCTTTGAGATGATTAAAAACTTCATACTTTTTTCTGAGAAAATAAACCCAAGTATAGTGTGAGTAATTGTCAATAAATGTAATAACATTCCTTACTTTGTTGATGGATGGATGTGGAAATGGACCCATGATATCACTGTTAAAAAGCTCCAAGGAAGAGGAGGCTCTCATGTCCTTCCCCTTTTCAAACTTCTCTTCAGGATGCTTGCCAAGAATTCATCCTTTGCAAACCCATTCAGAAAAGTGAATGTCTAGCAAGCCTTTGACCATTCCTGTCCTTGAAAGTTGATGCATGTACCTAAAGCTTAAATGACCAAATCTCTCATGTCATACTCTACTACTATCATTAGCACGTGTAAGTATCAAAGAGGAGTCATAGTTAGTAAACTTAGTGAACTTATACAACCATGATTTGTGATCTACCTCACCAACTACAATAATGGAACTGTCATGCATGTCAAGTACAGTAACTGAATCTAATGTAAATTCAACCCTTTTACCTGTTTGAGTGATTTGATAAATTGAGAGAATATTTATAGAAAGATTTGGAACATGTAATACATTCTCAAAACTTCCATTAGGGAGTTTCACTCTTCCCTCTTCTGCAACTGCTATTGGAGTATCATCCCCCATGAGAATAGGAGGTCCAGAGCATGAACTCAAAGAAGTAAAACCTTCCTCTATAGATACCATATGATGTGATGGGATAGAATCTATAATCCATGAATCAGATGAGGAATTAATTACAAATAGAGCATGATGATTACCTTTCTTAGGTGCATGGTTTTCTTCCTTCTTCTTCTTGGCTCCTTCAGGAATGAAGTCTCCAAGGTTATTCTTCTGAAGTACCTATGTCATAAGATCGATATGCTTCTTCATGCATGTGGATTATTCATGATTCAGTTTATTGCAATATGTGCACTGCTTTTCCTTATTCTTCTTCCCTTGGAATTCGAAGAATCTTCAGAACCTGAAGAATCCTTGAAGGGTTTGGAATATCCCTCCTTCTTTAACTCTGGATGTAATAGCTCATTTCGTTTCTTCTTCGATTTTTGATTGGACGACCCTTTTCCATCATGAATAGTGAGTGCATGTGCTTTGGAATATTTCATGAGGCCCATTTGTATGAGTTTTGTCTACTCAATTGTGGGAGACTGAATGAACTGCGCCATCATAAGCATTTTCCAATTTGCTCCCAAAAGACATCTACCATAATGGAAATTGGAGACATATACAATGTATTATGGTCCTAGCTTGGCCAATATTGTTAGAATAAGTTGTTTCTCTTATGTAGACTTTTCAATACCACATTCACCCAAGATAAATATCAAATATTTAAATTTAGTAAATAAATCATGTATATTATCAAAACTTTTAGGGTCTAAGGTATTCAACTCTACCTCAAGCATACGACCTTGCATCTCATCCTTCTTTCCAAAGAGTCCTTCCAAGGTGGTCTAGATCTCATTTGGAATCTTGCATGCGGAAACATTAAACAATAAATCAGTGGATGGGTAAAATCATGAAGGTGGGTTACACTTTTGCTTGTTTTATGACAAAAAAAACTGTATTTTCACAATTTCTTCAACTTCCGGCATACAAAAGTATTTTTTTTTATTTAGAATTTCACTTTACAGTAAAAAAAAAACTTGTGAAGAATTTTGTTAGCTTTCCAATGACTATTTTTCAATTTTTTTTTATCACGATTTGATATGTCAATTTTACAATTGTTTAACAGTATGTTCCTTAAACATGAAAGGAATGATAATGAGTAACTTTTTTCTACAACAATATATCTATAATTAAACTTATGTTTTTAAGAAACGAAATACACTGCAACAATCTATAGAGACTCTATTTTATTATGACTATAATTTTGAATCTAACAAATGAATATTATAATTTCTAGAATTTTTTTAAGTTGACCAAGCTGAAAACGTTGCAAATTTTAAACACATGTTTTTCTACACCTTGTATCTATCTTAATTTTTACTTAAAACTAAAATCTAAATATACCCTTTTTAAAAGAATAGTTTAAGGATTATGAATATATTTTTTTCTAAATTTTCCTCTGTATATTTTTAGAGATACCGATATTTCATTTCACCGAATCATAATGTCTCCTGAAAATATTATGGAGTGATTTTTTTAAAATATTAAATAAAATTAGATAAAAATAAACAAAATGAAAACAAATTATAGGAATTGAAAGTAGATTCAATTTTGGAAATGTTGGTGTCATTTTAGAAACTAAATTCTGAGTATTTGTAGGAGTCCGCAACCTCTGAAGTTCATGTAAGGTTGGGGGAATTCTCTGGTTTCTGAATACAGTCTCAATTTTTAGTTTTCGGCCGAAATAATATTTCGGCCGAAATGTTTATTTTTAACGGAATCCGTTAAAAAATAAACCTTTCGGCCAAAAAGTCTTTCGGCCGAAATATTCTTACCGTGAAAAACAATCATCCAAAACAATCTTGTACACAACTATCGAGGGCATCGTTAGGTCACCGTTCAATTTGACATGAAAACGTTCGACCGAACAATGTTTCGGCCGAAAAATCCTTTATTTCGGCCGAAAGAAAAAAGAATTCGGCCGAAAAAATGCCGCGAGAAATTTTGGAGACCCGATTCTCACAAAAGTGTTACCCAGCTTCATGATTTTACCCGGATATTAACTCAATAAGTAGTTTTTTGGCCTCATCCTTATGGTTCGTCCATCTGGTCTTCTGAAGCATTGATGTAGGTTTTGTTTCTATTGCCATCATCAAATTATACAGTCCTTTTATTTTGATTTGGAATGCGGCCTTCGAATTCCATTCGAAATAGTTGTACAGTGTGAGTATTATCACCATAATTGATTGAATAAATTGCATTATCTCCATCCCTCCTATTGATTTTGAAAAGATCCTGAAAACCCACATCGTGGATTCTGAGATATGACAGATGGTTCTATGGCAGCTATAGATATGATAAAACATATATATATCCTAAAATATGATGTGGGTTTTGGAAATTTTTGGTGAGCATGCACATCCCTATGTTATACATCTTTGGTCAAAATTTCAGCCCGACCTTCATCATGGATATCGAGATATGGCTATTTTACGGAAGAAAACCAATTTTCTAGAGGGAAAACTGAATCGTCACACTCTAAAGAAGGATACAGTGCGACTATGCTGAATCATCACACCCTAGCAATGGATAGATTACGACGATTGTGAAAAACTGAATCGTCTCACCCTGGTGAAGAATACAGTGTGACGATGTCACACCTTGGCTATGTATAGGCTACGATGAATCCTAATTTTTTTTCTTAAGTATGAGTGTGATCATCGCACCCTAGCAATGGATAGACTACGTCGATTCCAATTGTCGCACCTTTCGATAGGGATAGGCTGCGACGATGGAGGAAACTAGTTTTACTCAATAATTAAATCATTTTTCTCTCTTCTATGGATTGTCTGGGTTGCTCCAAGCATCTTGACTCTAATACCATTTCAGTGTTTCATGGAAACCTGCACAAGAAACCTAGCTAAAGAATACACAAACAAAGGTTATCAAGAAAAGGAAGAGAGATACAATATGAAGAATGATAATCAATGTATATTATGATATATTCAATGAGTGAGTGATATTCACTCATATAGGCAATGACATCCTATCTTAGGAATGCATTTATAAAAGTGATGGTCTAAAATTAGAAAGTCTAAAATAGAACTAGTCAGTTAACTCCCATTGAACTAGTGTGTTGAAAATATAAATTTCTCCAACATCTCTCCTTCTTCTCTTTTCTCATATTTTCTCTGCAACTATGTATGTCAATTCCCAACTAGATCTATTATGTGCAGGTTCAATACATTTACATGGTATCAGAGTCGATGGACCGCTAGGGAAAAGACACACCAAATTATTTTTGCAGGTACCGAAGATTGAAGACAACGGAAACATGGAATTTACAAAAGAATTAATTCTTACACCTTACAATTTTTTTGCATGGAAGCAGAAGATGATAATTCATATTCAAAGAATAGGATTGTACAAGCTAACCATGAACACAGAGACATAACCAACATCATCCATAGAAAAATCCAAGTATCTAAATCGAATGGATGAAGCATTCAGAACAATTTGTAGTCTCATTTCTCATGAACTCTTGTTTCACATATCCTCTTGTAAAACCCCCAATGAAGTTTGGACCACCATGGAAGGGAGTTTTGGAAAACATGACGATATGAGGGGACACATGCTCGAGGTGGAATTGCTCACTTTGGATCCAAAAAGCAACGACAATCTCCAAGATTTCTTTACCAAATATAAGGATTTGTTGTCGCAACTGAAGGCTTGCGGGGTTGATAAATCTAAGGAGGAGAAACAAATGGTTCTCACCATTCTCTCCAAAATTGGTCCAAAATACTCAGTGTTTGTATCCACATTTCATTCAATTAGTTTCTCATATGGATCTACCTGGACGATGCCCTCTCTTGAGGCCTTTATCAAGTCTCTAACAAAAAAGTAGAACAAGCTCATCAATATGGGAAAAATCAAAGGCCAAAAGGCACGTGCACTTAATGTGCAAGATGGAAGCAGTCATCAATATCATAAATCTAAAGACAAATACAAAAGGAAATAACATGCAAATACAAAGAAGGAAGGGTACTCAAAACCCTTTAATGATGCCTCCGGATCCAAAGATGGAAAGGGAAGAAAAGGGGAGAAATCCACCTACTGCCATAAAGGATTCCATCCATAATATGCATGTATGAAGAAAAAAATAAATCTAATGACCCAAATACTTAAGAAAAATAACCTTGGAGATCACATCCCCAAGGGTGCCAAGAGGAAGAAGCCAAAAGATCAGAATCCCAAGAAAGGAAATCCTAGCCATGCTTTGATTGCCATCAACTTCTCTCCTGATGCTTGGATCATAGATTCAAGTGCATCATACCACGTGGATTCTAAAAAATAATTATATTCTTTATTGCATTCATTCAAAGGTCCTCCTATTTTGATGAGGGACAACTCTCCAGTTGAGGTCATTGATAAAGGAAGAATTGAATTTACAAACGAAAGCTTCAAGAATGTGCTACATGTTTCCAAACTTTCCATCAATCTTATCTCCATGTAACAGATGAAAAAATATGACACCAAAAAGAGGGTCATATTCACACCTGATGTAGTGGATATGTATGATATGAAAACCAATTCCAGGGTTGCTACCAGTGAGGTAAACCATAAATCTAGATTCTACACATTTTATGAATTTATTGAACTAGATTATGCATTACTTCTTACCCATGTTGATGAAAGCAGTAGGATATGGCACGAAAATTTCAGGAATTTAAATTTCAGATATATGAAAAAACTTAGCAAGCATGGAATGGTTGATGGTCTACCTGACATCCACTTATCCAAAAGAATTTGTGAGGTATGTGTTCTTGGAAAACACCCTCAAGATAAATTCGACAAAGGAAAGACACAGAAGGCTTCATCTCCTTTAGATACAATACATAGTGACCTCATGGTCCCTTTTATGCATCTATCAATCAGTAAATCAATGTACATGCTCATTTTTGTTGATTATTTCTCACGCTTCGCATGGATTTTCTTTCTCAGGAAAAAATCAGAGGTCTTTCAACACCTCAAAGATTTCAAATCCCTTGTTGAGACACAGTCAAGAAAGAAAAAAAAATTCCTCCGAACTGATAATGGAGGAGAGTATGTCAACCATGAGATACAAAATATTTGTCATGAGGCAAGGATTTAGTTGTAGCACATGGTTCCCTATACTCCGTAGAAAAACAGAGTTGCTGAGCAGAAAAAAAAGATCTCTAAAAGAGATGGAATATTGCATGCTACATGTAAAGTCACTTCCGCAAAGATTATGGGATGAAGCACTTAATTGTGAAACCTACATCCAAAATAATCTTCCCATAGATATTTCAAGGATAGGACCCCCGATGAGACTTGGAGTAGCCTTAAACTGGAAGTGACCCATTTTTGTATTTTTGGTTCATGTGCATGGGCCAGGATTCCCTCTTAGAAGAGGAAGGCACTTGATCCACCGAGCATAGACTGTATCTTTGTTGGATACCCCGATGGTGTGAAGGGATACAGACTCATTGATCTTTCCTTGGACTAACTCATCATTGAGCGTAGTGTCCAAATCGAGGATAGTGTCTCGCATGTACCTCAACAGTCGCATGCAAACACCTTTGTTCTTCCACCTATCAGATATGATGAGCATACACATGTCGACTCTTCTTCATATGAGATTTCTAATTCAAAGGATTCAAATGATATAGATATAGAGTTAGTATAGTCAGATGAAAATTCAGTGCATGCAGATGCAGATGTAGAGCCAGATTCGAGGCCTAAGTGGGCCTAGAATACTCTTTAGGATGCAGGGGATATTGTTGGGGATCCAAATGATATTATGAGGACTCGATATTATTTTGAGGAGCCTCATCTTGCACTCACTATAACTGAATCGTTTCCACCTAGNATTCTTCAGATCCACAGTCTTATGGCGAGGCTACTGGAAATCCCTTTTGGGAATCCTCCATGCAGGAGGAGTACAACTCTCTCCTCGAGAACCAGAGTTGGGACATGGTTCCCCTTTCTTCAGGAAGGAAACTTGTCAGGTGTAGATGGGTCTACAGGACCAAGAGCATAGCAGATGGACCGATTAGTAGATACAAATCTAGTCTAGTTTCCAATGTCTTTCAGCAGGTGCATGGCATTGACTATGATGAGACCTTTTCTCCAGTAGCTAAGATGGATTCCATACATTTGAAAATTCTTCATTGCGATAGCCAAGGGATGTGAAGTCCATGAGATGGATGTGAAGAAGGAATTTCTTCATGACGATCTCTCTGAGGAGATCTATATGGAGCATCCTCATGGATTTCTGCAGGATTCATCTTTGGTCTGTCGATTGAATAAGTCTCGTTATGGCTTCAAGCAGGCTCCGAGGGCATGGTATGCCAAGATGGACTCCTACCCGCTATCAAAACTTTGTATGTTGTAAATCATACCCGGATGTTTTTTGGATCATGTTATCATTGATTCCAAAGGATTGATTTCAAAGGATTGATGTCAAAGGAACAATGCCTTGTCATAGTATGTTGATGTAGTATGTATTTTCATTGATTGATGTCAAGTGAAGTCATTGATATATGATGCATAGATGAAAATGGATCAATGTGTTGTCATTGATATATGATGCATTGATGATGTCATGTATAGATGAAGATGATATTGAATGCATAGTTGGATTAATGTAAATATGACTCATCATTGTCTTATCATGGTTGATAAGGAGTACAAATGGATGAACTCCAAAGTGGTCCCCCTATGGTGAAATACCTCACAAGAAGACGCTTTGCGGTTGAGTTATCCTAGTATTATGGTTAGAGAAACCATGCTTAATTGTGGAATAATGAGATAAAGATCAGTGGATTTTTCAATGAAACTATCCTAGATGGATAGTGCTTGTCATGCCATTTCTGGTGGTATGTGGAATGTCACATAACTTTTCACGGTTTGAGATTTAAGTCCTTACGAAGTTGGAGGACCCTCATATGTTGGTTAGAAGCCCCAAAAGGTCAAAGAAGTCAAAGTGCTTACAAAGAAGAAATTATATAAATAATAAAGTGAAGTGCCAAAGTCAAAGAGGATTATTTAAATAATAAAGTAAATGGAGAACTTTCTAATTATGGAGAGTATTTATGAGAAGGTCAACCCTAAAATGAGGAAAGTGGGTTAAGTGGTCAAGTGGATATTGGATATATAGACAAGTGGAAAATTGGGNATATATTTAACATCTATTCTAAGAGAGAGATTGAATGGAGGATCTCATGGATGCATCAAAGTTTACGTAAGTATGAGATCTTGATGGTGAAAGTTTTGGAAGTTCAGAAACCCTAGTTTGTGAAGGAGTACACGAGAAGCAGTGGTCCAGAGAGAGTACATACACGGGTTGCAGTGAACCAGAGCGCATACACACATAGCTTGAAGGAAGTCAGAGCACGTACAGTTGGTGGAAGTCATGAAGACTTGAGTGTGAGCTGGTGCCAAGCTCTTGAAGGCTGAAGCAAGTTCCAGATCTACATTCTATGGGCTCAGATCTGCCATAAAAACTCTGGTATGGTTACATAGTTGTCTTGATGGATACTCTTGCTTATTGTATGGTGAATTCTTAAGGAATTTTTGGCATGGTTGTTGTGGTATGGTTATGTTGATTGATTGATAGAGTGAGAAACACTCTTATGGTTTAGTACTGATATGATTTCCATAGTATATTGGTTTCTTATACATGATCAAGTAGCATTCATATTGTATGGTTGAGGAGAATGAGTAAGTTGTGGGAGAGAATATATGTGTTTTGATTGGCTATGGTTCAGATTGGACAGTGAAAGACAAAAGTAGATGTGACTGAAGGATGCAAAGGATATGAGTTTATCAAGGAGAGAAAACCCTAATTATTCATAAGGAATACACAGGTTGTAGTACAGACAGGTCGCTTACATACCTGAGTTGTACTACTGGTAGGGTGCGCACATACGCATGCTGCACTACTGACAGGTCACATACTTGTTGACAGATTGGTATCTGTTTGGGATTAAATCCTCCTCTCAGTTGGTGCTGAGTTGTGTAAGTTAAGACTTATATTGCAGAGTTGGTGCTCTTGTGGAGTTGTACTCTATTCAGTTGTTGTTGATAACCCAAGGATTGTAGTCCGTAATAAAAAGAAAATTGTGCATACATATTGTGTTCTTTGTGTTCCTTGTGGTGATGACTTATTGATGATATATCTTCTTGTTATATGTTGTTGATATATGTTCACATACAACTGATTATAAATGATAGTAATTAGTGTTGATTAAATGATGATTGCTAACTAAGGAGTTTTATCAAGGGAAGTTTGAAAAAGATCCCTACACTGATTCACCCCCCCCCACCTCTAAGTGTGGTCGGTGTGTCCAACAATGTTTACATGCTCAGGAGGACTGATTCACTTCTACTCCTAGTTTTGTATGTTGATTATTTGTTGATTACTGGTTGCTTGACTTCAACGATTGTTGCAGTCAAGAGGATTCTACATGACAGGTTCTTGATGACAGACACGGGTCTACTACATTTATTTCTTGTACTCGAGATCAGTTAAGATGCATTAGGAATCAAAATGTCTCAGGCCAAGTATTCACGAGATCTCCTTGAGATATTTCACATGAAATATTACAAGCCTACCCCGACTCCTTTTCTATTAGGAGTTAGACTTGAGGATGACGGGGACACTCCACTAGTTGACAACACACTGTACATACAACTAGTGGGGAGCTTGTTGTATCTCACACACTCCAAACTAGACCTCTCATATGCATTTGGAGCATTCTCCAGGTTCATGCAGGAGTTGCATGAGATACATTGGAAGATTGCAAAGCGTATCCTTAGATACGTATAGGGAAGAATCACCTTTGGGATTCACTATTTAGCAAAATCTACATTGGACCTCATCGCGTTCACTGATTCTAATTGGGTTGGCGATAGCATTGATCGCAAGTCCACATCTGGTTACTCACACATTATTGGTTCCGGGCCTATGTATTGATTGAGCAAGAAGAAGGATGTTATTTCTCTATCTTAGCCGAGGCAGAGTACAGAGGGGTAGTTAACATAACCATTGAGGCTATGTGGCTACAACATTTTCTCACTGAGTTGGGCAGTCAGTTTCATTGGTCGATCATCATCTGGTGTGACAACCAGAGCACTCTAAAGTTCTGCAGAGATCCATTTCAGAGGCAGCAGATGAAGCACATCGAGATCCACATGCACTACATCTGGGACTTAGTACCCGAGGGGATAATCTACCTGCAATTATGTCCTTCATCAGAACAGACTGCAAACATCTTCACAAAGACCTTCACTGAGTAGAAGTTTCATTCTCTGTGTAATCATCTTGGAGTGAAGGACACAGTTTCCTAGCAATTGTCAGTTCTTCTTTTTACATACATTGTACTTTGAGGGAGGGGGNTTAACATAACCATTGAGGCTATGTGGCTACAACATTTTCTCACTGAGTTGGGCAGTCAGTTTCATTGGTCGATCATCATCTGGTGTGACAACCAGAGCACTCTAAAGTTCTGCAGAGATCCATTTCAGAGGCAGCAGATGAAGCACATCGAGATCCACATGCACTACATCTGGGACTTAGTACCCGAGGGGATAATCTACCTGCAATTATGTCCTTCATCAGAACAGACTGCAAACATCTTCACAAAGACCTTCACTGAGTAGAAGTTTCATTCTCTGTGTAATCATCTTGGAGTGAAGGACACAGTTTCCTAGCAATTGTCAGTTCTTCTTTTTACATACATTGTACTTTGAGGGAGGGGGTTCCATGAGGTTTTCCCTCTTTCCTCATTTATTTTAGTGTATATTTTGTATTTTGGTACCTAACATGGCCTCGTTATCGAGACCCATTCTTTATTTTCACCATAGTGATGTTCAGGGGGGTGTTGGAGATACTTCACACACACCTAGGATTTATTTTTCCTAAGGTTTTCCCTATGTTTATTAGTCATTATTTAGTATCTTATATTTTAGGGAGAATGTTCCTCTAAGATAATATTCTCTTTAGTTCACACTTCGTTTTGAACAATTTAGTGGAGTCTAGATGCCACATTGGGATTATCACCATGCAACATTGGGATCATTACCATCTAATGTTCATTGTCCCTGGGATCATCACCAAATTAGAGCATTACTCATGATTCCATAATCTCCTCCTCACTTCACTATGTTTCAGTCAGTTAACTAAAGACTGGTAGACTAGTTAACTCATCTAGGTGGCAATTCATTCTCGTAACTGCCCGAAAGACTAGACTAGGTGTCAGTTTACTCCCGTAACTATCGGTGTGTGTCTAGATCACTCTAGACCACCCGTATCATACATTGGATTCTCCTTCGGTGCAAATTGGTTGAGTTATATAGAGTATATCATGTGCAAATTATCATTGATTCATTTTGGTTAATGAAAATTTCTTCCATTCTTTCTCTCCTGCCTCTCTTTTCTTTTATTTTCTATGCAACTATGTATGTCAATTCCTAGCTAGATTTATTTTGTGCAAGTTCAACACATTTACATTTGAGACATTTATCCTTAATATACAGAGGTTGGAATTTAAGGTTGATTGGGGTTATACCTCAATTAAGAATCAATGAAAATAACTAACTTTAGTGGAGATGAAGATAAAGATGAAATCAGTCTCAGGGAATGGTTGAGGATGGTAAAGAAATATTTTATGAAGATTGGTATAGGTCCTTGTGGGTTATCTTTTTCTTTTTCATGTGGAGCTCATAAGTGGTGGAGAATCCTTGATGAAGATACTAGACTCCACTCCACATGGGAATAATTTGAATAAATCTTCTTAGATATATGGATTAGGGATACAAAAATGGAGGCAATGTATAGAATTCAAGATGAATTAAAAGAAGCCCCCGGGGGGGCAGCTCAATTGGAAAGTGTCGTGAAAATGAAGTTCCATGAGGTTTCGAGTTCAAATCCCCCCGACTTACCTTGTGTGCCGCGTAAGGGGCATCGTGGGCACACCTGGA
>SNQJ01S0108936.1:52855-75822 GCA_010110895.2 Picea sitchensis
GAGGTGTATAGTTGATGATGTTGGTAAATCTTGATGAGTCATAGTCTATGTGTATTTGATGCATGATTAGTACATATTTGGTGCATGGTTGATGCACTCGTTGATGGTACAAGTTCAGGTACAGGTTGGTGCATGGTTGATGCA
This sequence comes from Picea sitchensis, assembly GCA_010110895.2. NCBI lineage: Eukaryota > Viridiplantae > Streptophyta > Pinopsida > Pinales > Pinaceae > Picea > Picea sitchensis. Next base: position 53,000 of record SNQJ01S0108936.1, read on the forward strand.
CTTCTTTATGGTACATGTTGATTACAAGTTGAGGTACAGGTTGATGCATGGTTCAGGTTATTGGTACAGGTTGTTTGGTGCAGGTTGATTGGTACAGGTTTACAGCAGTATATCTCAGAGTGATAGTGTGACAATGGTTCCATCATTCTACTTATATAGCAGGGCAATTGGACGGGGCAAGGACAGGTGGTTGTAGCCACGTTATAGTTGTATCCAGAGAACATAGGGGGCTGTAGCCTCCTTCTGGGTGAATCCAGAGAATTGGGGAGTTGGAGCTTCCCTCGAGTTGTATCATGAGAAACTAGGGGGTTGGAGCCTCTTTCCAGTTGCAGCTGGAAAACAAAAGAAGTTGGTGCTTCCAATTAATGTAATTCTTAAAGACATATAAGAAAATGCATTCCATGGTTTTCTCCCTCTTTGAGTTTCCACGTAAAACACTGGTGTACTGTGTATGTGTGTGATTGTTGATTTGTTCATTTTTTATTTACTCTGCAACTATTGGATGATAATGCTACATTGATATAACACTTGCATTTTATGTTGAAAAAGGATTAAATTTCTCTATTATTGATTCACTCCCCCTCTCAGTAATCCAACACCATTCATTAAAATAAAGAAACATGGATCAACACATGCAATTAAAAAGAACCTGCTAAACCATCTAAGAAATGAACAATGTGCCATGGACAACAAATAACAAGCATACATGCACATTATAAATACATATCTCAAAGATAAATAAATACACAATGGAATATACATTATACACAAAACACAGAGAGCACTTATATTTTCAGATAAACATTCACCAACTAGTTGCAGACCAAGGACGTTCCTCCCAACCATAGACATTATTGTTCATTCACTCTCAACAACAATGTCACCCCCAAGCTAGGGATATGAATCCACAAGGACGGGTCCTAGGCCAAATCTAAAAAAACATGCCAATTAGTTAACAAGATCTCAGGTTTTCCCAACCATACATCAATCCTAATTTCTAGCTCTCTTTCCCCTTTAGCCTGCACAACCCAAAGAAATGAACCCCTTTCTTTTCCATGCATCCCCTCGAGCTATTCCATTTCTCTCCAAGGCTCCTTTGCTACTAATCAAGAAATATCCATGACAAAAAATCCAAGGATTCTTAGTTGTGACATTTCTTTGAGAACTACCATCAATATCATGCACACACGCATTCATTCCCACCTAGAATGATTAATAATTCCTCACAACCATCTCACAATAGCTCTCCTCCTCCAGCCATTTGTTGGACAATGGGTTTTCATTGATGTCAACCCATAGAGCTTGATGTTAACCCTTGGAGATTGATCTCAACCCTTGGAGAGGTACAAATATGTTGGACAATTTATTGACATTTGTATGATCAAGATTGATGGTGAGTTAGTTGGGTACAATTTATGTAGTCTACATGTAGCCCCAGAGGTGTGGTTATGGGACCCGAATTTGATTCAGGATTTTGGTCATGAAGGATAGTGTAATTGTAGGTAATAATATCATAGATGGATAGTACAGATCGTTTCATTTCTGGTGATATGTGGTACACCACATGGTTCCTCTCGGTTAGGGAGATATGTCCTTGTGAAGTTGGAAGCCCTAAAGAATGGTCAAGAATCCCTAGTTGGTTACAATTCAATGAATGAAAGGGTAAAGTATTTGCAACAAGAAATATCTAGAAGCCCTAAGTTTAAGGGAAGAGATTACCTATCAAAATTATAAATACCCCTCAAGGAGTCATTCACAAGTACACTCACACACTTACATTGAATATCTATCTTATGAATGTTATGGTCTAGTATTATGATCTTTTGGCTAGTTTTTGATGGAGAATTATGAGGTAGCAAAGAGGGATAAGTGTGATGTTTTTGGGATTACAGAGGAGAGAGGGAAAATCTAAGGAAACCCTAATTAGGGTCATCCTAGTGGGTTATCCCATATCTGTCTAGCGAGGCAATCATAGGTTGTCGTATATCTGTCAAGCAAGGCATCCTCGCGAGTCAGCTAGTATCTGTCTAGCAAGGAACTTACAAAATTGAGAAGAATGTTGGTACCAAGGTGTTGAAGTTGAGTATTTCCATGAGGATTGAAGGTACTCCAGAGTTAAGAGGTATGTTTTATATGTGTTTTGACGATTAGGTGATGGTACATGGTTGAGTTGTGGAGCATGATTGAGGCATGTGTTTGGTATTTTGGTTGAGAAATTGGCATATGGTTTGAGGCATATACCTGAGGTAAATGTTCTGTGATGTTGGTACTTCTTGGTGAAGTTTTGGTACTTACTTTATGAGGCATATAATGAGTGATATGATATTTGGTTGAGGAATATATTTGATGTATTGGTTGAGTTATATCTCATTGATGTTGATACATATTTGAGACATATGATTGGCACATATTTGAGGCACATGTTTGGCATATACTTCAGGCACATGGTTTGAGGTACATGATTGGATGCATGTCTTGTTGATGTTGGTATAATACTTGTTGAGGCATACCTTGGTTCTTGGTTTGGCACATGATCGAGGTGCATGTTGGAAACTTGATGTTGGCATAGTACTTGAGGCACATCTTGGTAATATTGGCATATTGGTGGAGGCTTGTGCATGGTTCACACATGGTATCGTACATGCATTGATGGTTGGCATGCATGGTTGAGGTGCATGGTTGGCACATGGTATGGTACATGGTATGGTATAGGTGGTGATGATACAGGTTTGGCGCATGGTTGATGCATATTTTATGGTACATGGTTGATGGTACAGGTTGAGGTACATGTTGATGCATGGTACATGTTGGTACTTGGTTTAGACACATATCTTGTGATGGTATGTGATGATACTAGTACATGTTTAGTAGAGGCATGTGTTGGTGATGTTGAGCATATGGTTTGAGATATTCTCTTAGTGATATTGGCATGAGTTGCATGCGAATGAGAGTGGATCTAGTTTAGTGGATGAGATAGTGATTAGTTGGATAGGTTGTTGTGATAGTGGTTGATGTGAAAGTGACAGTGACAATGGCAATGATTATGCTAGTGCAATTTTTTCTACACGTATATTTCAGGGCGACATGATGGGGCAAGGAAAGGGGGTTTGAGTCAGAGAATCAGGGATTTGGAGCTTACTTCAGGTTGGAGCCGAGAACTATGTGGTTATATCCACCTTTCAGTTGGAGTCAGAGTTTTGGTGGTGATCAATAGCAAGAACTCCTGAAGCCCGACATTCTAAAGTTAATCGCATTTGTTGGTCGTTGGAGGAATACGGGTCGTAGATCGCCACTAGTTCACATGTTCGGAGTTCAGATATTTGGGAGGAAGTGTAGTCTAGGATGGGAATATATTTGAAGCCCAAAGTTAACACAGACCATCAATCCATGGAAAACATTAGTCATCAGATTTGTAAGTTTGGCGTTCAACCATTCACAGGAATTGTAGCTTGGAGTTGTTAGGACTCTCAAAGCCCAAAGTTCTGGAATCTTGGTGAGCCATAGATCTTGACAAGTAATTGGGACCATTGATTCCCTCCCTTTGTTTGGAGGTTCGTGAGTTTTCATTTTCGGTGGAATGAAGGTGTTGTATGGTTGAAACTCTCAGAGCTCGAAACTTCAGAGCGTCGAAGTAGCACCCGCTAGCTAGGTGCCTGGTCATAGCCCGCAGTCACATGCGGTTTCCACCAAAATTAAAGGGCTAGCGCTGAATTTTGATTTTAAAGCAAAAGGGGGATTAGAATAAAAGTGTCTGCGGGGTTTTGTGGAAACTGCATGAAGAATACAAAGGGAATGTGAACATAATAAGGGGATCCGATAGGGATCTGAGAGTTGTTTCAACTTCGAATTCAAACAATCCTAGACTGAGAGGTCACGCAGAACCCAGGTAGTGGATGGGGGTCTACATCAAGTGGTATCAGAGCACAAAAGAAAAAATCTGTTACCATCAAGTAGTATCAAAGAGGATTTTTTTTGTTAGACAATAGGCAAAGGAAAAAAGAGAGAGTGTTGATACTCTGTTGTGTGTGAAGATCTGTTTGTAGACAGCAGGCAACAGACTTTCCAAGAGGAAAGGATAAGGAGAAGATGGATACTAAAGGCCATAGGAAAGGTCGAGAAGGTGACCACAAGAATATAAGAAAAGAGAAGATGGAAAAATAGCTTGAGGAGACCAGAGGAGAGTTCAACAGGTTGGTGTTGAATATGCAACAAGAAGCACAAGAAAGTTGGAGGTATGAGTGGCCCTTGAAGAAGAAGGTAAGATGACCCATCCAAAAGATAATTTCCAAGAGGAAGAAGCAAATGTTGACAAGGTGGTTGAGGCAAGTGGAAAAACTCAGTGACACAGAAGAGGATGTGGTTTGTGTTTGTGAACCAGAAATTTGAGAGAGACTCAACGAGGAGGAGAAGAGATCATCTAGAGATCTCGCAGATTGCCAGAAGGGAAATGAGAAGAGATCGGTCGAAGATCTCGTCGACTTCCAGGAGGGCATAATAGATAATTCAGGTTTCTAGGTGGACAAGGAATAAGAGATGAGACTATCTGAGAGTCTCGTGAACTTAGAGAGGAGTTCGTATCAACAAGGAGTGCTAATAGAAATGAAGGTGAGACTGTCGGAGAGTCCCGAGAATTCAAGAAGGGGTTTAGATCAGAAAGGAGTGTTGACAGAGGAGGAGGATCAGAGATGCATTCTAATCATTGGGGGAATGTTGGCCCTTGACCAGGTTTTGTGGAAATGCTGGTCATGTTTGACCAATTTGGGGACTTCGACAGGCTAGTCGAAGATGGAGCACCAGGCGAAGCGAAGATTGCGGGATCTCGCCACCTTTTGCACACTTTTTAGGTTTAGGGTTTATGTAAAGGGTATGGGATGTCGGTCCATGAGTTTACCCATGCTTAGGCCCTTTTTGTAATGTATAAATAGAAAGCTAGGTGATGTAAGTAAGAGAGATATGCGATGTTACACTAAGTGCAAGCAATGTAAGTAGTTGGATCTATGTGATTGAGTAACCTCTGTGCATATTGTGTATTGAGAACTTGCAGAGATAAGTTCAAGTGATTGTAAGAAAGGCTATGTGTTGTGCCAAGCTCGGGGAAGGAGGATCTAGCGAGGTGCACGAAGATCTCTTGTCCTATGCGGAGTTGGTTTTGAGGCTCTATGCATGTAAGGAGATTGACATAAGATAATAAAGAAGAAGAAGAGTTGGTGGATGTAGCCCCACGCTGGGGGTGAACCACGTATATCATGTGTTATGGTTGCTTTGTGTGATTGATGTGATTTATGCTTAGTGTTGTTATATTAATGTATGTTAGATGCATCTGATATAGTAGCTTAGTGCTTAGTAATGTGAATGAATTCTAGACCTGATCTGCTTCTATGCGCTAAGTGCTTGAATGTGTTAGATCTTGTTGAATACTGCATTGCTTTGTAATTAGGGTTTTACCTGCGATGTGAATAAAAGTTAAATACTAATGAATGTTAACTGCTAAGTGCTCTCTTAAGTATTGTAATCATAGATCTATGTCCCATCTAGGTTGTAGACACTTGATTCATGCAACCCCCCCTGTCTCTACCTAAGGTGAGACTTCATCTGCTTCGCAGGTGTTGCCGAAAAGGCCGGTAGTTAGGGTTTTGTTGGTGTGATGTTGAAGCGTTAAACCCTGGGTCTGCGCCTGTGCCAAAAAATGGTTCCTTTGTCAAGACCTGAAACTGTGATTGTCGGGAACTGAAGGAAAGAGAAAGCTTTGTGCGTAGATATGTTTCCCTAGTGCATAGTACTCTACTTGATTTGTGAAGATATGTGTTAAGAAGAGAAGTCTGATCTGAGGAAAAGAGGTAAGATATTAAAGCTTTGTGTTCTGATAAAAGGTTAGATAATTGGAATTTGGTTTTTCAAAATAATGGATCTAGGTTTGTTTAATAGATTTGATCCTAGTCTGAAAACTAGGGCACAGCTAGAAGAAAGAAGATATGATATGAACAGATCTGATAGAACTAGTGAAAGATATGTTATTCCTATGAATAGAAATAATTGTTGGAATAACAAGTGAATGCAGGATCCTAGAAAGAATTTTTTGCAGGTCCATCATTGTGATCCTAGTGCGCAGTACATGAAAGGTTGGGGATCGTTCAAGAGAAAGAGAGGATTGAATCTTTGTTATAGTTGTAGAAGACCGGTACATCTTGCTAATGAATGCCCTGGTAGAGGTCCTATTTTCCTTTGTTGTAAAGCTACTAGACATGAAGTTTTGGATTTTCCTAGAATGATTGATAAAGTTGAAAAGATGAATATGAAACAAGAAAACCCTGAGGAAGGCCAAAAGACTAAGAATATGCTAAAAAACCAGAAAGAATTAGAGGCTATATTATTACAAATGAAAGAAACTTTGAATGATCACAGAGACACCAGTTTATCAGAGATCTTAAAAGAGAAAGAGTGCATAGAAACAAGAATAGGAGACTTCGACATAGACTGTGTATTGGATGCAAAAACACAGGTGAACATTATGACAGAAAGTAATTGGGAAATCTTAGGGAATCCTGCTATGGTTCCTTCACTGGGAGGGATAGGATTGTTTAAAGGAAATTTGATAACCCTATGTGGAATACTTTCCCATGTACCTATGATTACTCATGGAGCATCGACAAAAGAAATATTTGAGGTCATTAAGTTTATTGAGAACAACGGCCCGTTTTCTCTTTTGCTAGGAAATACATGGGATGAGAAAGATCAGATCCGAAGGAAAGAAGAAGAGGAAGCTATAGAACAAAAAAAGAAAGAATTAAGGGATTTCATAGCTAGGAGAATAGCGCACTTAATAGAAGAATAGGAGGACAAGTCAAAGCAACTTAGGGCTAGAGACCGGGCTGCGAAGTTGAAAGAACGCAGGAAGACTTGAAGAACCTATCCATACAAGAAATTAGAACACCTACTCCAGAATGAGAAGAAGTATTACCTTTGAACCCTTTGAAATAATTTCACTAGTGAAAAGTTACTATGTTAAGTACATATAAGAATAAGAATGGGAAGAGGAACCCAGTAACTCAAATCACAGGAAAGAAGGACAGAAAGCTCAGCAAGAAGAAAGTTAAGTTAGAAAAATTGCAAGAGGTTCCGGAGAGGACTTCGCAGAAGGAAGGCTTACAGAATTTGAACCTTCTCAGGATTTTAGAACAACGCAGATTGGCACTTCGCCACGATAGAGAAATATGACCATTAGAGGCGTCCTGACCATTAGAAAGACGCTCCAAAACGGCTAGAAACACAGTTATTGTTGGAACGTTCGCCATTGGACTGTTGGGACTGCGCCATAACAGATGGAATTGTATTGATTGAGGCATTCCTACCCATTGGAGGGATCTGTTATGATGTTATCTATTTAACCTGTCGAACGTCTTACCGTGGACACTTTTGCAAACAATGAGTATTCAAGCCCACAAAGAGATGACTATTATCATGCTTTTCTTATTGAGACCTGATTACCCATTCTATTACCTTCAGTGTTTGTTCACCGACCCAAGACATATGATCTTAAGCATGCATGTCGGACGACATTAGCGCAGTAGAAAAGTTTGTCGAAGAGATCCTAATAGACCTTATGGTTGAGAAGGTGATATCCGCAAGAGTTCAAGCTTCGTCGACAAGAGGAGTGCAAGCATCCCCATTGACTAGACGTCGATCTGGAACCTCCCGAGCTACGACATAGAAGCAAACCAAGAATCGTGATGACCTGGTGAATGCGAAGCTCATCCCATCAATCCTGCCTGACTACATCTCGCCTCTAGTTGGTGCGGTGAGTCATGACAACATCTCAAGGGACTTCGACTACACATTGATTACTGCGTACCTCCTGAAGGGGATACGTGCAATCAAACCACGGTTGGAAAGGATTATGATGTTGAAGATCAACGACTATAACTTGGGAGATCACAAGAACTATGACATGCTCACACCTCACAAGTATTTGACCAATAAAATGGGGAAGAAGTAAAATATAATCCCCCATCCATGGACCATGGACCTCGCGAGGTCCACGATCCTCAATGTGATGAAGTTACCACACTTCAAAAGACATCAGGAGGTTAACGTGTGCGTTAAGCTCTTATTGTTGTGCTTCCATGGTGGTTACCTCTGGTTGGACAAGCATACCACAGTAGATATGGCATTGATCCATCGTATCACCGAATTAAGCATGCAAGGACTAGACCCAGAGGATTTTTACCCAAGGAAGGTTGCAGATCACGCCTTGGCACAGACAATCAAAGACACCTATGGTGATGTGAAGAAGGGGAAGCGGGGCTACAAGGTAGCCTCCATACAGAATGACGCAGTGCACTTGGCTTGTTAGTTGATTGCTAGTAAGATAGTCAGAAAGAATAGGCCAATGTAGGTCACGGGGTTCATCGTCGACCTCACAGGCAAATGTGTTGAAGGAATACAAATGAACTGGGCAAGCTACCTCATCAACCGGTTAGAGAAATATTATCGGGAAGATCAGGATCAGGGATATGAGTTTCATTTCAATTAGCTTTTGATTCTCATCATCTTCATTGCTTGGGAGATGTCGGAAGGAGATACCTTCCCTGAAATTGAGTCGTCTGAACCACTAGCTGCAAATTTCACTATGCTATGGTACTCAAGTGACATGGCGAAGCAATGGCAGTCAAATGTGGTGTTCCACACCTATTATCTGCAATTGAATAGGGCCATTGAATCCTTCCCTCGCACGATGCCGAATACGCTGCATCGGTTCAGGCCATTTTTGAAGTTCCACATAGATAAGCATTTCATATATATCACTGCGCGCAAAGATGAACACAAAAAAGAGATCCAGTCTTATTATAAACTCACTAAGGAAGACATGGAAGAAATCACTAAGGAGCGGGCTGAAAAATTCCTAGTTCCAGTTGAACGGAAAGAACTGTCCGACCCCGACCTCATAGGAAGTCCTGTAGTCACTCGCGAAGAATATGATGCACTTAGCAGTGGCAAGAGGAAAAAGAAAGAAGAGCTACAGGAAATACACAGTTCATCAGAAGAGACTGCATCAGATTCACCTGAAGGGGGAGGAGGTGACGAAGTGGAAAAAGAAGAGGATGAAGGGGAAGAAGACAAGTAGAAGCAGGGTGAAGTAGCATCGCCTAAAGATCCCCTCAAAGAGACAGAGACATCCAAGAAAATAAATGTTTCTCCAAAGAAACCTACAAGGCAGAAGAAGTCAAAATCCAATAAACCATCATTTCAGACTATGCTAACGGTGGATGACAATGACCTTATCATTTTCATTGTGTCAGACACCTCGGAGGATATCTTGCAGAGAAGTGAATCCAAACATGAGACAATGTTTGATAGGATCAAAGAAGAGCTTAAAGGAGTACAACAAACTCTCTATTTGAGTCGCGCAGTGTCTACTGCACCACCACCATTAGAAGGAGAAGAGTTGGGAGATGAGCCTACCCAACTATGAAAATTAGCAGACTCAACAAAATCTTGCCTTCATCGTGTCTAGGAGGAAAAGGAACAGGCCACAGAGGCCCTGAAGCAAGCAAAATAGGAAGCCATAGATCAACGTTGGGTCACACAACAAGAAAAAGATGACCTCGAGGCAAAGTTTGCAGAGGATAGAGCACAGATCCAGAGGAGAAAGAACAACTTCTCACAGAGCATATCGGATTTAAAGAAGCAGTCACTAGAGCACTTCGCTCTGTGACAGGCTTAGAACAAAGGGAAGAATAAATATCTAAGAGCCAGGTGGGGAAGCTCATTGAAGCCATTCAGCATCTCCAAGCATGAATTACAGAACTAGAATTACAAGCCATGCCAAGCACTCCACAGTAAGTGTGAGATCAGAGAGAAGAAACTGCCTGGAGTGTAATCGATAGAATCAAGGCATTGGCCTTGGAATGCAAGAAACTTAGAAGTCGAAGTGCACAAACTTATGAGCACCTTGCAGAGGATCCAAAACTAAGGACATTAGAGTCACAACTCTAGGAGGTGAAGCAACAAGCAACAATAGTGAAAGCACAGTTGAAGCCACTGTCAGTGATCGAGAAAATGAAAAGGTCCTAGGAACAGTGCATGATTCAACAACAGGTCCATGCCATCGATATTAAAGTCATGAAAGCGACCCAAAGACTCCAGCCAGTGTAGGATGAAGCTTGCACACTTTTTGAGGAGATTGAAGGACAAGGTGCACAACTAGAAAAAGTGGTCACCTTAGTTGAACAACGATTGGAAGGACCTATCATCGAGAAGGTCATTCAGGAGTTCACTGAGAAGGAGGCCATGGTGAAACAATAGGTCGAAGCAGCTCAAGCCAAGCTCACGGCCTTCAAGGCAGAGTTACCCAAATCAGAGTGACTTGGGATGAGTCACAGGTGAGTGTTGGGGGCTTGTAGGCCCTTCACCAGGTTTTGTGGAAACCCTGATCATGCCTGACTAATTTTGGGACTTCGACAGGCTATTCAAAGATAGAGCGCCAGGCGAAGCGGAGATCGCGGGATCTCGCCACCTTTTGTGCACTTTTTGGGTTTAGGGTTTATGTAATGATTATGGGATGTTGACCCATGGGTTTACCCATTCTTAGGCCCTTTTTGTAATGTATAAATAGAAAGCTCGACGATGTAAGTAAGAGAGATATGCGGTGCTACACTAAGTGCAAGCAATGTGAGTAGTTGGATCTATGTGATTGAGTAAGCTCTGTGCATATTGTGTATTGAGAACTTGCAGAGCTAAGTGCAAGTGATTGTAAGAAAGGCTTTGTGTTGTGCCAAGCTTGGGGAAGGAGGATCTAGTGAGGTGCACGTAGATCTTTTGTCCTATGCAGAGTTGGTTTTGAGGCTCTGTGCATGTAAGGAGATTGATAGAAGATAATAAAAAAGAAGAAGAGTTGGTGGGCATAGCCCCATGCTGGGGGTGAACCACGTATATCCTATGTTATGGTTACTTTGTGTGATTGATGTGATTTATGCTTAGTGTTGTTATCTTAATGTATGTTAGATGCATCTAATATAGTAGCTTAGTGCTCAGTAATGTGAATGAATGCTAGACATAATCTTCTTCTATGCGCTAAGTGCTTGAATGTGTTAGATCTTGTTGAATACTGCATTGCTCTGTAATTAGGGTTTTACCTGCAATGTGAATAAGAGTTAAATACTGATGAATGTTAATTGCTAAGTTCTCTATTAAGTATTGTAATCAGAGATCTGAGTCCCAGCTAGGCTGTAGACACTTGAGTCCTGCAACCCCCCCTGCCTCTACCTCATGTGAGACTTCATTTACTTTGCAGGTGTTGCCTAAATGGCTAGTAGTTAGGGTTTTGTTGGTGTGTTGTTGAAGAGTTGAACCTTGGGTCTGCCCCTGTGACAACAGGGAATCATAATATTCCTGCCAAGTATCCCAGCATAGGCCAATTCATGTATTACACATGAGGAGATGATGTAGGAGGTATCTGAGGAAGAGGCCACGAGGCCAGATGTTTTTAAAACTAATAGTTTGTGTATGACTACAAGTGCAGAAGAAAGACAGCTAGCAAGGATTGTCGTGGAGAAGAAAAAGGAGAAGACATTGATATTTTCCCAAGAGATGAAGGAAGAGGAGCATTCAGATAAAATGCTCACTCACTGGGAGAAGGAGTTAAAATTGCTAGAGGATTGGTTAGACAATCCAGAGACAAAAGAAGACTTACATAAAGATGCGGTCATGAAGAGTGAAGTAAAATTCCAGCATGAGGAGCAGTTGGAAAACATTGAACTTGTACCAACAGAAGGAGTTGATAAGAGAGAAGAGGAATTGGTAGAAATGAAATTTTCAGAGGAGATGGTTGAGAAGTAGCTCAGTAGCATCGGTGTAGAAGTAGAACCTACAGTAGAGTGGCAAGTCGATGCCACAGGAGGTGAAATCGGCATGGGAGATCGAAACGGTATACCCTTTGATATGTGCGAAGAAGTATAAGATCTGGGAGGAGGAGTAATAACCCAGAGAGGGCTCATCTAACAATTCAAGTTGGATATTGATGAAGAGAAGGAGATGCAGCAGCATAGAAGACTGCATGAGAGAAACTATCCAATGGAATAGTTGGACAAGGAGATAGATGAGATAAAGAAGTTGATGTTGGAGTCAACATAGAAGATAGTCAACAATATATGGAGGCTGACTAGAGGACGACCTACAAAAGAAGAAGGGAAGCAACAACAACAAAAGAAAGGCATGGGAGAAAGTGGAAAGCTCCAAAATGACGTTTGGGACCTAGGAGGATCTCAACAGCAACATCAGGGGAGCCATGAGTAGGAGCTTATCATTTTTGTCAGCATGGGAGTATGATGCAGGATCATCACTCCACATCATCAGTGTGTCATCAATCTAGTGCAACAACGCACTAGGAGGAACTGGTTCCAAGGGAAGAGAGGTGCTAGCCCTCTCATTTTTAACTTAAAATTAAAAAAATTTAATGTAATTAAATGTTGTAAGGCTCAAGAAAATCTGAGCCACTATAATTGTATAGGCTGAGTATAAATTTTCCTTTAATAGGCTGTAGTTGTACATATCCTGAGAATCGCCTTAGATCCGAGGATGTAATTATCCATTAATGTAATAAGCTTAGTGGTAGTTTTCTTTAATTTTGAAATGATAGCACTAGAGTAGTTTGGAGGGAAGGCTCGAGAATCTACCTCATGTATAAATCAATGTAATGTATGTCGAGGAGAAGTTGTTGTTGTTGTTAGTTAGAAACATTTGTCAACAATTATAAGAGAGAATAGAAGAGGAGAGGAGAGAGGGAGAGTTGAGACTCTGTTGCGGTACAGTATTGTACACATTGTAAAAAGACCATTCAATATTAATAAAAAGAGCATAATTCCTTGTTTTATGATTTACTATGTGTATGTTTCATGAGTTTTTTTAATGTGTTTGAACATTTTATGTATATGTGTTTATGAATTCCATGGGTGTTTAAGAGGTTCCCTTTGTAGGAATTAGATAAAATTCTCAGTCTGAAGTTATGCGTGTTTTGGACACTTTAGGCTTGTGTAAGGAGTGCACACCAGAGTAGTTCGAAAACTCTGAGAATCTAGTGCAAGGAGTGCACTTGAACTCTATTTCGAATTCAGAAAAGAGAGTGCCAGGCGGGCACACTAGAACTATTCTAAATCTCAGAAGGAATAGTGCAAGGAAAGGCACATCAAAGTTACTGAATACTCTCAGAGCGAGCGCAAGGAGTGCGCTTACATTTAGTGAAGTGTAAAATATCATATGAAAACACATGCAAGGTGTGTACAAGTCCAACACTTAGCCAAGTGTTGAGGAATTCTCAAGGAAGACGAGTGCAAGGAGTGCGCAGAAAGATTTTTGGAAAAAGCTTTAAGTTTGAGTCCTTTATAAGATCAGAGTGCAAGGAGTGCATAGAGACAACACTTTTTTAAGTGTTATTCAAACTTAAGAAGGCAAGCACAAGGAGTGTGCTAGAGGCCAAATATTTCAAGTGCCAAAGCTCAGGAGAAATAGTGCAAGTATGCGCAGAGCCCAAAAAGGAGTGCAAAAGGAGAAAACAATCTAAGTTTCATACTGCAGAAGGAGCACAAGGTGTGCACAGGAGAACTTATCTCAAGTTCCAATCTTAGGAGGTGCAACACAGGCAGAGACCAAGCTACTGGTCCTGCGGAAGAAGATTCAAAGGTTAAGCCTTTGGAAAATATTGATTAATCCTTCATTTGGAAGAAAAGAGAAGTCAAATACAAATTCGTTTGAAATATCAAAGAAATCCTTCATTAGATGGAAGGCTGAATTGCAGCAGAGGAGGGAGCTACAGTAGTCGTTAGATTGGTTGTGGGAAGCAATCTGGACCATCATATCTAATTCCATATAGGACGAGGAGCGTGCATGAAGGGAGAACAGATCTCAACCATCAAATCTAAGTGTGAGGATAAACACTCGTCAGATCTAGGGAAGCATCACGAGGTTTAACCCCTAAATTCCTTCGAACTTCACGTATTCAGTAAATTTCCATGTGTGGGGTGCGAAGGAGTCGAAAATCTTTAAGTTATGAAGTCCGGAGTTAATCTGGAACATTGATTAGGTCAAAATCATGTCAGCAGATTAGGAAGTCTGGAAGCCCGATTATTTGGGAGAGCAGAGGCGTGGAGTATTCAATACTCCCGAAGCTTCGAATAGAGGAGTATATCCTAGTCGTTCACAGGAAGGGACTCGTAGCACTAGATCCTATAGTCCGGAGACTTGGCACTCCATAGGAAATCAAATTATAGTTTCTTTGAGTCGGAACTCCCGAATGCCCGAAATTTAGAGTTAATCTCGACCGATGGCTAGAGAGGGACACGTGGAAGGTAGATTTGACATCCTCTAATTCGAAGTTCGGAAGTAACAAGGGGTTGTGTTGCAGAAACGCCCTAAGTCTCAAAGCCCAGAAGAGATCTAAGTCGTCTAGCCACTAGGAAGTGTGATTTTTTGATTAAGAGCTTCGTGAGTTCACCATTTCGGCACTCCAGAGGATCTAAGGTGTGGTGCTGTGAAAAGATCCAAAGCCCGGACCACGGAGTAGATCTCAACCGTCCGTTGAGAGGGACACGTGGACCATAGATCTAGTCCTCCATAAGTTTTCCAATTCATAGATCCAGAGAGTTGGTGGTGATCAGTAGAGAGAACTCCCGAAGCCCAACATTCCGAAGTTAATCGTGTTCATTGGTCATTGGAGGAATAAGGTTCGTATATCTCCGCTAGTTCACATGTTCGGAGTTCGACTATTCAAGAGGAAGTGCAGTATAGGACAGGAAGAGATCTGAAGCTTGGAGTTAACACGAACCATCGATTTGTGGAAAATGTCAGTCATCATATTTGTAAGTTTGACATTCGGCTGTTCACATGCATTGCAACTTGGAGCAGTTACGACTCTCAAAGCCCGGAGTCCCAGAATCTTTACGAGCCCTATATCTTGACGAGTAATTGGGACTGTCGATTCCCTCCCTTTGTTTGGAGGTTCACGAGTTCGTGTTTTCGAGGGAATGAAGGTGTTGTATGGTTGAAATTATTGGATCTCAAAGCTCCAAAGAGTCGAAGTAGAACTCATTAGCTAGGTGCCTGGTCATAGCCTGCGGTCACATGCAATTTCCACCAAAATTAAAGGGCTATCACTAAATTTTGATTTTAAATCCAAAGGAGGCTTAGAATAAAAGCACATGCGGGTTTATTTGGAACCTGCATGAAGAATACAAAGTGTCTATGAACATAATAAGGGGATCCAGCAAGGATCTGATAGTTTTCTCAGCTCTGAATTCAAATGATCCTAGACCGAGAGGTCGCGTGGACCTTAGGGAGTGGGTGGTGGTCTGCATCAACATGCTTATGGAATATATATTGAATGCAATCATAGATGATACATTGATTATAAACTGTTGAACATTGTTGATAAAGTGAAAGAATATATATTGTGGTTAAAAGTAATAAAGTGCTCATACTAATTCACTCTCCGCCCCTGCTTAGTATTCCAACACCATTTATTTCGATGCTCACACCAAGAGAACACGAATTAGCAAGAGTGAATGAGGAACAATCCTAAGGAAAGAGTGTAAGAGTGAATGGAGAAGAACCCCCAAAATAGCCCACAAGGGATTTTTATATAATTACATGAAATCAAGAACCACATGGCCTCCCCCGTAAGAAGCTCATGTAACCACTTTTCTCAATTAAAACCAATATTTCCAAACAAAATATAATAAAAATACTTAGCCCCTTAATCCCCCTCTCTCATGGAATCATAGCCCCCTATCTCTTGTCCTTGTCTGTCTTAAATCCAACAATGTATTTTTGTTAATGTATATATAAGTATTACATTTCCTAGGAACTTCGGTCCCTTTTCAATTTTACCGGCTCACTAGCCTAATGTCACATTTACATAATACATTCTAGTTCATTGGGATTAAAATGAGGGTGTTACAACAGACAAGCTTCCAGAATCATTTTGGGAATACCAGACAACATGGATAAATATCATTGGATTCACACCTTATGTATTGGTATACAGTAAGCATGTAGTTCTACCCATTGAATTTCAAGTTAAAACTCTAAGAATTGTAGTGCAAGTAGGAATGTATCTTTCAGAAGCACAATAGCACCAACTAGAGTAGACCAATGAGCTTGATGAAATGTGACAGGATTCCCTTCAGCACACCATTATTATTAAAAAACAAAGGGGAAAATGGAATGATAAGTTCATTAAGAAGAACTAATGTAGGTTAGGTGATTGGGCCTTACTTTTTAATCCAAAATTTAAAGATTTTCAAGGAAAATTATCTATTCATTTGTTGGGCCCATATGAATTAGATATTTTTTTTTATAATGGATTTTTGAAATTAAATATTGTTGATGGTGAATAAATCTCATTTATGGATAATGGCCATCGATTGATATTATATCATAAATCTATGTCTAGAGAAGAATTTGTCCAAGATTTGACAAAATAGTCCAAAATGGAGGTTATAAGTAAAAGGGGTATTCTACCTACTTCTACATCAACCTAAGTTTTTCCTAATTAAATAATAATAATAATAATAATAATAATAAAGTTCAACTATGAAAACCTTTCTTAAGGTGCAGTTGGATAGAACTTTATTTGAAAACCGGATTCTAGCAAACAAAGTGTGTGTTTTTTATTTTCTACAAGTTTTTGCAAATTTTTAATAAACTACAAGTTTTCAAGGATTTTGTAGTTGCTACAAGTTTTTCAACAAGTTGCAGCCTATTCAAAATTTCACACTTATTACAAAAATTAGAACATGCTACAAATCAAATTATTACAGTTTGCAAGGATTGGAGACCTACACATAATTCATCAGTGATTCAGAAACTTCTATTTTTTCAAGATTTCTATTTCTCATACTAGTGGATAAACAAATTTCCATTTTAAAGGAATTTTTTCAGACATGCTAGTAAGACATCATGAGAATAGAGTCACAAGGTAATTGTTTTTGGTTTTCAAATAAAGATTTTCAAGTTTTTGAAAGAATTTTTAAATGTCAAGTATGTTTTTCCTTATAAATTCCTTAGAATAAGAATAATCATAATATATAAAATATTATAGTATGATTATTCAAATCCAATGTTCCCAAGATTTTGAAAAACATGGCATGTGCTTTTATGATGTCATATATCAACTAATGATGATTTTTCAAATATGCAATTATGACTCATTTATAAACGAAATTATGATTATACGAATTAGTTTAAAAATGGCAGTGATATAACCTAATGTTCTCTCAACACATGCCATTTCATCAATTGAACCATTCCACCACTTTGTTTCTCAATTTCCATTCACCATTACCATTTTGCAAACAAACCCTAGTTGTTTTAGTCAAATTGGGGCTTATTTCACTGTAGTTCTTTATTCTTCTCCTCACTACAAGCATTTGGAGATAGTATTGATCGACATGATCCATAACACAATGAGATTTTAGAATCATTTATAGAATGCAGCGAGCTTCTTCGGGGAGAAAGTTCATTGAATTTCTTACAAATCTTTTAGGGTTATAATGAAATAGTTTCTCTAGAATTCATAGAGACATACAACAGGGAATGTGTACAAGTTGGTGGTATGTTAATTCTGGTCTTAGAAGCTTCAATAGAACTTTCTACAAGTCTGCCACAAATAGGAGAACATTAGTTCAAAAAAAAAAACATTGAACCAAATGCATGGCATCAATTTATGCATCCAAACACACCAAACCCTAATTGGTGCAAGGGATGTGCACGAGATTCAATCATCGAACCTTGGAAGGATGTAATATATTTCATCCAGAAGTATATTACCTTTGAGGGTCAATACAGTCAATTATTTTTGCATCATGTTTGGCTCTTGTTGCATGTAAAAGAGGGTTTGTTGATTAACCGACCATAATTTTTTGAAAAAGTTTGAAAACAATAGTAGCATATGTTCATAAGCACCCAGAAAGTAAGGATAAAAGTGTGTATCATCATCATCTAATGAAAATCCAAGTGAAAGTTTAATTACAAATATTTGACATAACTTAGGAGGCATTCCTAAAAGAGCAAGGGTTTCAAGATAGTCCTTCTCCAAAAAGTAGGGGAAACAATATTGTAGCTTCATAATCACAAGCATTAGAGGGTTCATAAAGGAGAAAGAAGAAGGTAATTTCTATTTCAGAAGAAGATAGACCAACATAAACATAAGAAAAGGGTCACAATTCTCAAAAGACCCTAAAAACAAGAAAAATATTTATGAGTATGACAGGGTCCCTAAAAGGGAAGTAAGTTGTAGCTATAAGAAAATGAGTTGTGGTGGAGTTGGAATCTTCATATTCAATAATTCCATAAATAAATTTCAAGAACCATCCAAAGATACCATGAACAAAATTTGTGAAACAAAATTTGTGAAACAAAATTTGTAGAATGAAGAAATGCTCCAAATAGAGGAAAAATGTGCAGAAGCATACAACTTAGATACAAAGATTCAAATGGAGGATATTCCTAGGGATATTCTAGAGGTAACCCTTGCCAAGAATTTTGATTCTCTTAAGAAATTGTTAGCTCTCCAAGATTAACCCCCAGACTGCAAATGGGTGTAAGCTTGGTAACATACAACTTGATTTATATGAGAAGAATTTTCAATGATGGATCAATCTATGGACTGTTAACACTTGCATTGATGAGACAATTAGGAATGTATTCTAGAAGAATTGGCTTCACATGAACTCAATCAGATACTAAATAGATTTAAATGAATATGGAGAAGTGCTATAAATTGTAAAATCATAGATACATCAGGTACACATGAAGATAAAGCTATAACAATAAAAAGGTACATTTGTAGACTTATACCATTAATGCAAGGAAAGATAGGCTTATCTCAATCATTAAATGAAACAAGAACCATGTGAATTAGTCACCAATGGAAAAAATACATAGAAAGTGGATATGAATAATGGAAATCTGATTTATATTCACTGAAGAGTAAAAAATACAGAAATACAGTCTGATGAGTCTTCAAGCTTTACAAGCTTTCTCAAGTCTTCAAGATTTAATCCCTCTCTTAGCTCATTCTCCTTTTATCCAAGAGATCCCTCCTACATTAAATAAAAAATAGCATCAAAATATCCTTAGGAGGTCGAATCCCATATCTTTCATTGGATTCTAGGCCTTGGAGATAGGTGGCAACAATCAAAGAGACAAAAATCCAACAAACTGCTAATTTTCAGGAAATTGTTGGAAGTCATTAATTAATTGTTTCTACCTCACTGCATGAGGTATTTAATGGAGATAAAACTTAGGTGAAGGTGTCCCTTGACATATAACTGATCCATGAGAATTCATTCGAACTGTCCTTGACAGGTGGCAACCTCCCAACAAGGTGAATGTCCAACAACTATGCAAAATAGAGAGTTTGCAGCACATTTCACAGGGCACTGGTGTTTTAATTGTTCCTCTCAAATGTGAAACTGGGTCAGGCTGAAATTTGGTCAACAAGTCAACAAGGATATCATCTTCCTCCACAAAAACATTCATAGAAATCCACATCACCATTTTGGTTTTATGATCAAATCTATAACAACAGTTTCTACAGGAAATTTCGTAGCGAATTCTAAAGTGCTTGTCTCAGTTCGCAGTGCCTGTGCCAGTTTGCAACACCAAGGGAAAATCAAGTGGCCACACTCCTTTCCAGATCTCCAAACAATAAAAAAATATCATGGAGTACTTGATGGCTATGATATTTATGCCACTATATACTTGAGATATTTACAAAAGATGAACTCATTTACTTTAGCAAGTCTTGTGGAAAATTAATGAATGTTAGGCCACCAAGACTTTGTCTCTCTTGCAGCTCCCTAAGGTTTACATGATGTATTTTCATGTCCTTGAATACCATGCCTTATGATAAGGCATTCCCTTCCTTGTCACTCCAACAAAAACCTTAAACAAAATTGTCTACAAGAGGAAAAGCAAAGATACTCGTTTTCTATGAGAATATCATAAGTACTAATCATATCAAAAATATTTTAACAAAATGGGAAACAATTCTCAGATACTTTCAGCTATACAATAGCCTCCATAGATTCATCTTCTAAAGAAATATATTTCTTAACTGATGACCTTTACATGAAAAAAAATCATGATAACATGGCATGAAACCTTCTTACCATAGCTCACATTGGGACTTTGGTCATAATGAGAGATTATTTGGAAGAAACCGAACTTATTTTTTTCTTTTACATCATGGATTATCCTTAACACCTAAGACCAAGAAAACATGACAATACTCAAGACTCGAAAAAAATTGATAGAAAACTGAAATGGAACATTTCAGGAGCTAACAGAAATCAAGAATGAAAAATACTTTCAGAAAATTGAAGGAGTTAGAACTGAAAATTTCTCAATTGAAAACTTTTGAATGAGTATCTTCTAATAAAAATCAATCAACTAAATAAACATAATAAAAAGTGGAAGGTTTAAAGTAAAAGGATGAAGAATTGTTTTAGACAGTTAATGATTCAAAATAACAAACTCAAAAACAAGATATACAAGGTCAAAAGAAGAAATATGAGTGTCAATCCTGAATCAAATCTAGACATATTGCTATAGAACAAGAAGGTGCTTTTCTTAGCTCAGAGATAGTACACATGTAATATTAGGATTTCAAAAAGATGAAAGAAGCCCAAGAATTCATAAATCAACTTTTAGATGATATTTCTATAAATATATTAGCAGTTGCCTTTGCTCAAGTTAGTATACAACATTAGGAAGGTAAATGTGAGATGTATGACTTGGGACTCATACATAAGGAACAATACAAAGTATAAGTACACAATCTAAAGGAAGAATGGTCAAATAAACATTCCATAGAGAAGAAAAGATTAGAAACTTAGTTACAATAAGTGTAGCGTACCTTTTTGCTAGACCAAGGCTTTTAACGCACTATGTAACAATATGTAAACACTTGCGGTGGATTTACATAATACATACAATCCAGTATATATTCCACATGCATTTAACAGTAATTAAACACGTTCAACACATAGTATTCATATGAATTACTACCATGATCATCAAGCAATTAGCTTTTCATATTAATTCATATACACAGCGGAAAACATGATTCATAATATATATACAGCAAAGTCATGCCAAATGTGGTAAGAACATAGTTAGACACTTATCTTGTAGAAATGGTGAAATCCACCAACCAAATGCAGGCCTTCCACGAACCTCCCAGCCTTAGACCACACTGCTCATCATCTCAACAGTGGATCACCCCCAAGCTGGGACTGAGCTCCACCCCAAGGCAAGGAATCCTAGGCTAGGCTGAGGTTACAGGGAAAACAACACCAGAATATCTGGAAAGGTTCTTCCCAAAGATGCCATATTACGTCCACTACTACCAGACTCTCATTCCCCACATGCCTGTTCCGCTCGGGAGTATACACCTTCACACGCACAGTCCATCGGTGCTAACCTCCCTCTCTGGGTCTCAGCAACAAGCCGGATCAGGAAGTCTTAGAGCCCGTAGTTGGTGCTGGACACTCTCTGGAAGAAAACACTTCCCAAAAAACTCTTCCACCTAGAAAGAGTTGCTCACAGGCCAACAAGCCTCACGCAGTCCAAAACTGCGTGCCCAACAAACACAGGGAAAATAGACACAGGCTTCCCAAGAATTGGTTTAGCAGCCACAGGATATTCTCATGGTCAATATTTCTGAACAGGGTTCCACGCACAAGCTCGCTCAGCTTTTCCTGGGCAAACATAGACTCTTTCCCAAAATTGACATGGACATGGCATTCAAGGAATGCACACACTAGTTTTCTCTCACAGACAGACTCCACGGCTCTGAACAAGGGTAAACACGCATTCTTTAGCACCCAACACAGGCTTCCTCTCTGTAATAGACATACACAAGGTCTCTTGCAGACTGGCTCCTCCCGCTCCTGCTCAGGGCAGTCGGTTCAAATGGAATGCGAGAGATTCCCCCTCACACAGTTCATCTCGGCTCTTATATTTGCATGCACCAGGGTTAACACTTGTCACCCTGGGAAATGCATGCGTTCCCATAGCGTGCATCCCTTTTTTCACGTTTTTCCTTGCCAGGAACTTAGGATAAAATAAAATACACATGTCTTTTGGGAATAATATTGAAATATTACTCCCAAGCTTAAGCCCCCTAGGCTTATCCCCTAGGCTCAACACTCATCCCCTTTCCCACCTTCCAGCCCCTAGTTCCTTGTCCACTCTGTGGACGATCAGTCCCCCTTCACTCATTCATCGTGGTCGGTCTACACCTGGCGGTGTTTATATTTTATTAATCAATCTGCATACATATAAGTACATCAGCAGGCTCCTGGCCTTCAACACTTAGGCTCCCTGGCCTAACAAACACATAATCCTACCATATTATACAAAACTTGGCTCACCAGCCTATAGAACATATTTACAATTCATTTCATATATCATGATTTGCAACGGGGCTCGGTCTTGGGGACACTACAATCCCCCTCCCCTTATTTTTGCACTGTCCTCAGTGCAACTTTACATCGCATCTGCAAGTTCTTCAAAATTTTCAAAAAGATGTGGGTACTCTACCCGCATTACTTCTTCATGCTCCCATGTCGCATCTTCAGGACCGTACCAGGTCCACTGGACCTTTACAATCCCTATAGCTCGATTACGGATTTGTTTGCTTTTCCTGTCCAATATGCGCACATGATGCACTTGTAGGACACCTTCTGGTTCCACCTGAATCACAGTCCAATCGATAACATGATTAGCATCAGGTACATATTTCTTAAGCAGTGAAACATGAAACACAT
>SNQJ01S0108936.1:78253-89452 GCA_010110895.2 Picea sitchensis
ACGCACATTTTTCCAGATCCGACGGTCACGAGGGCTCGCCTTCCCTCCCGAATAGATCCTAAGGTTCTAACACCATTGGTGTAGAGACCTATCTCTCCGTGGCCATAGACCACACCAGCCTGCGGTTTCATAGCACCGCTATACTTCCTGAGTTCTTAATAAAAACTCGTCAAGTGTCTCCTTGACGCTTCAGAGCAAACTAGGGTCCAAAATTGGTCCTCCCGACTCAATTTCCCCTCGCATTCTCAGTCCAAAGACCGTTCCATTGGCCCATCTAGGCTCAGTGTCGAAACCTTGGCTCTGATAACAATTTGTAGTGTCACTTTTCACAGCCTAGAGCTTACTTGCGCTCTCTGATACCAATTTGTAGTGTCACTTTTCATAGCCCAGAGCTTACTTGGCTCTGATACCAATTTGTAGCGTACCTTTTTTCTAGACAAAGGCTTTTAATGCACTATGTAACAATTTGTATACACTTGCGGCGGATTTACATAACACATACAGTCCAGTATATATTCCACATGCATTTAACAGTAATTAAACATGTTCAACACAGAGTATTCATATGAATTACTACCATGATCAACAAGCAATTAGCTTTTCATATTAATTCATATACACAGCGGAAAACATGATTCATAATATATATACAGCACAGTCATGCCAAATGTGGTAAGAACATAGTTAGACACTTATCTTGTAGCAATGGTGAAATCCACCAACCAAATGCAGGCCTTCCACGAACCTCCCAGCCTTAGACCACACTGCTCATCATCTCAACAGTGGATCACCCCTGAGCTGGGACTGAGCTCCACCCCAAGGCAAGGAATCCTAGGCTAGGCTGAGGTTACAGGGAAAACAACACCAGAATATCTGGGAAGGTTCTTCCCAAAGATGCCATCTTACGCCCACTACTACCAGACTCTCATTCCCCACATGCCTGTTCCACCTGGGAGTATACACCTTCACACGCACAGTCCATCGGTGCTAACCTCCCTCTCTGGGTCTCAGCAACAGGCCGGATCAGGAAGTGTCAAAGCCCGTAGCTAGTGCTGGACACTCTCTGGAAGAAACCACTTCCCAGCAAACTCTTCCACCTGGAAAGAGTTTCTCACAGGCCAACAAGCCTCATGCAGTCCAAAACTGCGTGCCCAACAAACACAGGGAAAACAGACACAGGCTTCCCAAGAACTGGTTCAACAGCCACAGAATATTCTCACGGTCAAGATTTCTTAACAGGGTTCCACGCACAAGCTCGCTCAGCTTTTCCTAGGAAAACAGAGACTCTTTCCCGAAATTGACATGGACATGGCATTTAGGGAATGCACACACTGGTTTTCTCTCACAGACAGACTCCACGGCTCTGAACAAGGGTAAACACGCATTCTTCAGCACCCAACACAGGCTTCCTCTCTGTAACAGACATACACGAGGTATCTTGCAGACTGGATCCTCCCGCTCCTGCTTAGGGAAGTCGGGTCGAATGGAATGTGAGAGATTCCCCCTCACACGGTTCATCTCGGCTCTTATATTTGCATGCACCAGGGTTGACACTTGTCACCCTGGGAAATGCATGTGTTCCCATAGCATGCATCCCTTTTTGCACGTTTTTCCTTGCCAGGAACTTAGGATAAAATAAATTACACATGTCTTTTGGGAATAATATTAAAATATTACTCCCAGGCTTAAGCCCCCTAGGCTTAGCCCCTAGGCTCAACACTCAGCCCCTTTCCCACCTTCCAGCCCCTAGTTCCTTGTCCACTCTGTGGATGCTCAGTCCCCCTTCACTCATTCATCGTGGTCGGTCCGCACCTGGTGGTGTTTATATTTTATTAATCAATCTGCATACATACAAGTACATCAACAGGCTCCTGGCCTTGAACACTTAGGCTCCCTGGTCTAACAAACACATAAGCCTACCAGCTTATACAAAACTTGGCTCACCAACCTATAGAACATATTTACAATTCATTTCATATATCATGATTTGCAATGGGGCTCGGCCTTGGGGACACTACAATAAGTTCAAGAGAATTTGTTGATAAAAGAACAAGAAGTATAAAGAGCATGTGGTATTTCCCTACAGGCTCTATACTACAGACCACATTCAAGGGTTTATTAAGTATTTCTAAATTAACAATGGGATAAATTGAGGATTTGTAGGTTAGCATCAGGGATATAATATGACATATAGGATGTTGATGGCTTTGTGCAAATGTATGCATATTCTATGGAGAATGGGAAAATTTGTTGTGTGACTTGTATTTATTGAATAACTTTTTACATGGTCAAATAAGATGGAATCCTAATCATATTGTTGGAGATATACAACTAAGATCCTTTTCTTCTTTCATAAAAAATCAAATCAAATGGAAAGAAGATTGGGACTCTTGTGCAAGGGTAGAAATGAATGTAAATCTTTATGTATGAGATGAGTATGAAATTATTTTAGTTATAATTGAAGAAAACAAACATTTTTTGTCAGATAAAGAAGGAATAAGGGAAATGAGGAGGAATCAAAGAATGGATATTTCAAATTTTGAAGAAATTATAAGAGCCCATAGCCTCAATGCTCTGTTAAAAACACATCATAGATGGCACTTGTTCCCACATGTCTTGTAGAAACTAGAACCAATAGGATATCCAATGTTTAATATAGCCTTGGCAAGAGAAAATTTATATTTGGATTCCCTNATAAGAGCCCATAGCCTCAATGCTCTGTTAAAAACACATCATAGATGGCACTTGTTCCCACATGTCTTGTAGAAACTAGAACCAATAGGATATCCAATGTTTAATATAGCCTTGGCAAGAGAAAATTTATATTTGGATTCCCTAAGAAGAAATGGAAGTACATGGATAGCATTACAATTCCAGTTTCCTTTACTGTGGTGCACTAGTAATATTTACAAACCTATTCAGAACTGAAATGATTTCAATGAGATAGTTGTCTAGGTGGAGATTGAGAAACAATTGGGATATCATGAAGAGACAGATTCTGGAAATGAATCTTACAATTGGATTCATTTCCATACAATACTCCTTCACACTTTGGGATAAGTTGCACAAGGGATGTGCAACATCTTCAGTGTGAGGGAGATGTTCGCTCCATTAATTAGTACCATTTTTTACTCAAAACTACTACTTTTTTACATCCTTTTCCATCATTTTTCCTCAAATAAATATTTTTTCCATCACTTTTCATGAAAAACATTGGATAAAATAAAAAAGGGGAAAGTAAGGTAAATATAGTTGTTTTTAATAATAATTTTTAAAGTTTGATAGCTTTTGGAACCTGTTGTAAGGGATAGCCGAATCGACCAAATAGACTCACCCAATCGAGTCGACTATAGGACTTGGTTAAGGAAATCATTCAAACAGGCAGTTATATTCGACCGATGCATCAGTTATTGTAACCGACTAGTAACTTTACAACACACACACACACACACACATATTCATTTGTATGTAATGGAAATACAAAGTTCATTTTGGCCATATCTAATAAAATGCTTTAATGGTTCTCCCACTATTGTGTATGTCTACTTGTATACTTGTGTGCTTCTATCTATGATGCTATAACATGTATTACTTTGTGTAAGGATCTGTTGGAAACTTCTCGTACTTTCTCCCTCACTACAACATTGGTTATGTTGTCGATAGTTCTAAAATCGGGCATGCATTAAAGAAAGGAGCACATAAATGATAAATTTAGAAGACATACGCAAATGGTGGGAGCGCAAAATAAATAATTACATTATAAATTATGCACAAAGAAACCAATTGATGTTAGTATAGGCCCGCACACACTTATATTCAAAAACACACAAGAGAGTCATAGAGGATACACGAGAAGAACTGTATGAATACATCATTCAATCTTATGTGCATACTCACTCCAGATGGGAATTCGATGCACAAGATCATGAATGGAGGAAGAAAAAATATAAATGATTGGTTTGCGAGGATTGTAAAATATTACATCAAATATAAAGCAGTCGAAGAGATAGAGTCAATCCATACTATCAAGAATAAATTCTATACTAAGTTACATGACGGGTTTCTTTGCATTGTCCCCTCTCTGCTGCATAAATTCCTCCTAGATAAGTGAGTTAGTGAGATCATTGAGTATCAACCCCCTTTTAAATATCCTCCTCCAAATTACAATTGGTGAGAAATACAATAACAGTGGGAAGAATTCTTGGAAGCTAACTGTAAAGACACCAAAGAAGCTTGGGATTACTTCTTGAAGAAATGAAATCAGCAAAAATGATAAACACCATCGATCACGAGTAAGTTGGGTCGAAATAAAGGGATCTATGTGATCCATGAGATAAGATAATTCAAAGTTGAATTTAAAAAAAAAATCGAAGCCAAAGTCGGACCACAGCCAAGTCAAAATGACGAGAGTCGTAAAAAAGATCAATGAATCAAGTGAGAAATCTTCACATCGAACGCATATTCACAAACCCTTGGCTCACAAAAAACAGAGTGGGATAAAAGGTAGAATAAGTGAAAAGAGTTGCGGAAGGAAAAGGATCCTAGAAAATCTCATAGAAAACCTACGCATGCGCGACAGTTCGTTGGAGAAGCCCTTGAGAGTGCTCTGACGGTTCCTGGGAGGAGTGGAAGCTTACGATTGAGTATAGTAGATGATGGCTCCCAACAAGTTGATGATCAAGTCGATATGGAAATCGATGATTCAGAACCTATGATACAAATCTCTCCCATAAAATTCCCTCACCCACGCATTTCATATTTTATCCAACAACAACTTCATGTCGATACACAATCACCACGGGTGTGGTGTCAAACTAATAATAATAGAAAAATAATATATGAAGTGTTAATTGCAGAAAAAGAAAAAAATCAGAATCAAACAGGAGATATAATCATTCATGTTAGATATCTCACAGACATCATTCCTCTGTTGAAACTACTTCTAGAAGACTCAAACTGAACAGACAATGAAAGTGAATCGACACAACCCTATAGAGGATGGCTCGTTGAGTATATATATAAATAATTTCAAATATAGGACTCAAGTCCAAAAAAATAATGAGTGGAAGATACCCTAACTAAAGAACATTGGCAGATTACATCGATGGAATAAAATAGATCGACCTTGACTCCAGAAAACAATAATACGTTGACCTTCAAATCAACTTCGACCAAAGATATTGTAATAAACTCATTTTCTAAAAATAAATCTGTAATGGGGCTTAATCACATACCTATTTATGAAGGGGATGAATATCCCAAATGACATTGGTTTATTTGTGAGAAATACTGGGATGTTGCAGATATAACCGATGAAAAAAAACAAATGGCTCAATTTGGAGCTACACATTGAGCCAGGGCTCTTACCTGGTTTATGAATTTTACTGAAACTAAAACATGTACCAAGAAAAAAATAAAGCATAACTTTCTCTCCTTCTTCAAGACACAAGATGTAAGTAATATCACAGCTCAAAAACTTAAGGAAATCAAGAAAAATCTAGGCAAGACTATGCACGAATACAACAAGAGATTCAAGGATATATTGAGTCAAATATCGTATGAAATCGACAAAAAACTCCTAGTACAATGGTATGTAGTGGGACTATTGCAAAATATCAGAGATCCATTAGGTTGTACGACCTTATTACATGCGAAGAAAATCTAAAAAATCTCAGAGGATTGAAATGGACAATGAAGGCTTTGTTAATTCGTCAAACATCGAAAGAACATTGGAAGAAAAAATATAAGAGCTACAACAGACAATTAAAAACATATCACTCACTCGCAATGAAATTTGGTATATCATTTTCTTTAGTGAAGTTCACACCAAATACTACTGCAAATTCAGTGATGCCCTAGACCTAGCATTCAAGCACATCGATATCGAAACTTATTGCAACATTTGTCAAGGCTCAACGAATCATGCAACCATAGGTTGTCCAAACAATCTAAGAAATGCACATCACAAATGGTGTGAAATTTTTGAAGAGAATAATCATTCCACTTGAGATTGTCACCTGAATGGTAAGAACATAAACAATATCCACTCAGTCTACCATACACAAGAAGTCAACTAGGATGTCGATCAGGGAAATGGTTATAGAGGTCAAGGTCGCGGTGAATACCAAGGTCGAGGCGGTAGAGGATGACGAGGAATATTTGGAAGAGGACATGGTCGAGGATGATATTATTTATTTAATTGTTGGAAAGAATTCCACAACATTCCATAATGCCCAATAAAATATAGAACTAATTTAAAATTCCGTAATATTTGCAGAGTGGGAGATCACTCCTTAGAGGACTTCCCAATTGTATTGGAAAAAATCATGACCAAAAGAAATGTAAAACTTTTACATACAGTTTCGAAACAAGATATTATGGATTCAAAAACTCTCCATGTGTAACAATATTGGGAGTGGTTAAAGATAACTACCCGGAAGCACCAAATAGACAAGGGAACAAAATTCCATATCCTAACCCCAATAAAGAAAAAAGGGTAATGAAAGAAGCATTGAATTTATTTAAAAGTATCGACCAAGGAAAACCAAAGGAAGGAAGATCAAGTATTACAAATACTTCCATTGAGGATGTTGGTCCTAAATTCTACACTTAACTACTAAAGGGCAGAGCTAGGTCACCTCAAGCTTTGGAATGATTGGGTTTTTTATGAATTGAGTTTATTGGCCAACTGATAAATGGGTTTTCAAGGGTGGAGATGTAGTTTGGATATCTAACACTATCACTGCAAGGTTTTCCTTAGATGGTGGAACGCATTATGATGAGAAGACACAGATATGAAGAGATAAGCAAATGAAATACAAACAAGCATACAATTAGTTTATTGTTGTATGAAATTTCATATTTGAAATGATATTCTAGATCTTAAACATGTATCTAGATACAAATCCTCCAAACAGGTTGCATTACAACAAAATTTTCACTAAATAAATAGTTGAAGTCAGGTTTCATGACAATAAAAGTTTCATTAAAACAATAGTTGAAAGGAACAAAAACAACACATTGTATACATTTCCAGTTTGCATCCAAATAAGATAAGAAGATATATGAGATTTGAAAAAGAAAACACAATCTATCACCAAAAGTTAAATTCACCAAGTAGGAAACTTAAACAGGTTTTTCTTCAAGGTCCAGCCACAATCCTTCTACTTGATCCCCAAAAAATGAACATTTTACATTAAAAAATCTATCTATTTATCCCTTTTCCCCAAGAGAATTCGACCACCTATCTCATCTCTAAACTCTCTGGGTGCAACTTCACTTGTTATTGCTTAATTAAAAATTTTAAACATTTTTCTGAACTGAGTGCAAGTGTCAATTAATAATATTCTCCTTAATTCAACCTCAAAAAGAGTTGTTTTTATCAAAGGATAACTACTTATTACAAGTGGAAACAATCCCTCTAACTAGACCTAAACAAAGTCATA
Source organism: Picea sitchensis (assembly GCA_010110895.2). Lineage (NCBI taxonomy): Eukaryota > Viridiplantae > Streptophyta > Pinopsida > Pinales > Pinaceae > Picea > Picea sitchensis. Next base: position 85,699 of record SNQJ01S0108936.1, read on the forward strand.
TTAGTGCAACTAGAGATTATTTTTTGATCGCTGAAGTAGAACATGCTCATAGTAATAAGTATTGATATTTTTTTGTAGGCTATCAACTTTGCATGGATTCCCATGTACACCAAAAATTGGAGACCGACCCTGAACACTAGACAAAACTCACCCACAATTTGGCGAATTTCTAGGAAAACCAACCTCAAATATCTCTTTGATTCTATCAAACCTTGATACTTGTGTAAAATATGAGAGAGGTTTTTATGCATGGGCCCATTCCCAACAGAAACGTATTTTATTTTTCACAAATTCACCTCTATTTGTTCAAAAGGCATGCTAAAAGACAATGACAAAAATAGGAAAAAATAGAGCATTTCGTGAAATTCTGAAAACAAATGGCCGCAAAGGTCTCTTTGATTATCCAAAACCATGATACATGTGTAAACTGTGACAGAGGTTTTTCTGAATCGGCTTGTTTTCAACAAAAACCTCTTTCTTTTTTCACAAATTGACCTCCAGTTGTTCAGAAGGAGTGCTGAAAGACAATGACAAAAGAAGGAAAAAATAGAGCATTTTTCATAAACTTTGGGCAGTGGCTTTTGATTTTTCTTCTGGAGATTTTGATACTTCCTTTGTAGATTTGAATGTTTCACTTGAATATATTGATATTTTTGTTGTAGCTAATGGATTTATTTCTTCACTCTAACATTCTTCTGACTGATGCTTTCCACCTGTAGCTTTTTATCTTCCATTTCCTCGATCTTAGGCTTGGTATTAATTTTCACTTTGTTCTCACCTTTAAGCTCATGCCTAGGTTTTCTCTTGAGTTTTTCATCAAAGGTTTCTTTTACAGGTTCATTCTCCATCAGCATTTTCCCCTTTGTCGCTGGTTTGATCTCCTCTAAAACCTATTTTGGGACACTCTCTGTTTATGGTCTCATACCCTCAAAATCGTGCTCATGGTATGGACTATTGTCCACCAGATCTTGCTCTAGTTGTGCATAAGTAGGGTACTCTATTTCTAGGAAAATAGGTTTCACCCCTGAGGTCTCTCCTTTGCTGCATTTTTCCTTGGGATATTCTTCAATGCGTGTGTTATATGACACATAATCCCTTCCTTTGTTGTTTGGTTGTCTTTGATTTGGGGGCTTTGTCTATCTCCATAGTAGTGGGCATAGTTTCAACTTCACGAGTTTCAGGGGACGATTGGACTGGTGAGTTGGCATGTCTTTCTCCCCTCTTGATATAATTCATAACATAAACCTTTCCACTATTGCTTTTGTGGAGAGTAGTGATCACATGTATGCTTACCATATTCAATAATAACCACACACACAACCCTGCAATAATAATAACTTGAGGCACAAACATATATGATCCTTAGCGCGAAGTTTGTAAGGATGGTTAAAATGGTGGGAAAATGCATCATCTCGATTGCAAAAAGAGATGCAAACGTGTGAAAGGCTCCAACACACCTTAATTCAAACTTTTAAATATTTTATGAATGTTAAAACTCGTAAAACATCTTGTTTTTTGTTATTTGCAAGAATAGGGGCATTCTTGCAATCAATGTATTTTTTCCTCAAAAGGCCTAAATTAACATGTTTGAAACCGAATAGTGACATATCCATGGTGATTTGTTTTATTTAATTCAAATCATGTCTTGTATTAACCTTATAAAGAGAAAGGAAATGATGAAAAACAAAAAGGAAGATAAAAACAAATTACAATGACCCAACACACCATTGAAGAGAAACTAAGTAAAAATTAGGTGGATGGATGGATGGGTTGATGGAGGACTAGGAGGAATAGGTGCAGACCTAGGATTTAATAGGTGAATTCTTACAACTACTAAAAGAAAAGAAATCAATAAGTCATCTCATTGACTTACTAAACATATTGAGAGAATATGAAGAAAATCAAAGACCAGTAAAAAGTGTGAGGCAATTGTCTCAAGATAGAACCACAAATGAATTTGACCCCCAAGTTAATATAGAAGTTGATGGCCACATGATCAAACAAGTCGTGGTCGATTTTGGATCACAAGTAAATATCCTTCCTAAAGAAACATGGGTCTGACTCAGAAGACCCTCGCTACAACAAACAATGAACTATTTGAAACTAGCAGATCAAAGATTCATTGAACCAATCGAAACTATCAAAAGTGGCATTACTTCTATAATGGGAATTTTGATGAGAGACGATTTTGAATTTATAAACATGGTCAAAGGTATTCCTACTTATCCATCACTATTGGGACGACCCTGGGGTCGAAACATCAAAGCCACAATATCTTTAGAAAGAGACCAAATCAAGCTAAAAGGAAGTGGAAGAAAAATCATAATTCCCCTAGACCCAAAAGAAGGAAAACCATGGTTCAAAACATGAGATGAGGCCCATGAATCACATTGACTATACCAAGTAATGCATGAATAGAAATAAAATGGAAAACCTAACATCGAAGGAGAAATACTAGTCGGATCTCCATTGTCAATAGGCCAAAATTTGGATATCGAACTATACAACTGGCAGATGGAGAATTATGAAGCTCTGGCCAAAGAATGTTGGTCAATAGAGGAAATATCTATAAAACAATCCAAAACATGCTTCTTGATTCACACAATACGTATTTTCACTGAAAGAAAATTAAAGCAAATGCTAATATTAATACCAACTAATGCATACACAAGAAATTTCCTGCAGTTTAGTGAATGAAGTTCTCCATCAGCACATGTCGATGAAGTCTACAAATCAGTAGGGGAACAAGGAAGAATACAAAGTTTAGTCGATTCCTTCACTGGCCAAGCATATCTATGGTGGGAGACTCATGCAAACCGACTTCAAACATGGGATAATGCCACATTATATTTTATGGAAATATTCGGAGGGGAAAATCTCTTGGAAAATATCGGCATCCCAATCTTTAAACTTGGGTTCGACCCAGTAAGCCACATACAGAAATGTGAATAGGAATGGAAAAAAGATGGCTACAGAGACGAAAGAGTATGACCTCATATGTTCCCTAACACATTATATGATATACCTCACAAATGGTACAATATTGAAGAAACATCGAGTCAAACCTTTGACAATTAGAGCATAAATACAAAAAAACAAAATCAAATTCAGCACATGAACACGATCTACATCACTACTTAGATCAACACACCAGGTGATCAAATTTTCCAGAAACACATCACCAATAAAAAAACAAAAGTATGAATTTCTATGAGCAAGGGAAATATTATGCAACCAAACACCATCAACAATACAATCATGGCCCTAAGAGACCAAGTATCCATCCCATCGACAGGAGGCCAAAAGTTGACATGAGTAGATATTCCAACCAAATACCTCCAACCATCTTGTCAACTCAAATCGAGAATCCAAAACAAATGAATGTTGTTCACGTGAAGCATGTATCTCAAAAAAGTAAATTCGTCCATGTTGATATCATTAAATCACAAGAATGCATTAATAATATTAATGCTCAGCAGGACATATTTGACCACCCTTCCACCACTGATACCAAAGTCATGTCACACGAATGAGGATTTAATTTCGATTCCAATACTGAGGTAAATGATGTAATTTCCTCATTGGACAAGTTTAAGTGGCCTCTCCACTTACCGCCTATAAATTTGGAGGACACATACGATTTTTCCACACTTATGATTATCCATCAAATGAACAAAAATATATGAGCTCGAGGATAAGGATTTCAAAGCACTTCTCTTACTGATTGTCACTATATTCTTTTCTTTTTTTCTTT
>SNQJ01S0108937.1:33999-46396 GCA_010110895.2 Picea sitchensis
CTCCTTATCGTTTGGGATTTTTCGGGTGTATTGAACCAAGAAGGGATTGTACCTCTTTTCATGGGAAGAAGGGGTTGAAGGCCCAGAGAGAATGTAGCTGGAAAAAAATAAAAGCCAAAACTATAACCTTCCAAATGCTCGCCCAAAGAGGTCTTGAGAACAATGAAACGCTTCTCCTAAAAAATGAAAGACCTGCAAGAAACAATTTCATATTGTATAAGTGACCCACTTGTTGAGGGATCTACACAAGTGTGTTACAACCTTTGCTTTACCCCTATGGCACTTTGTGTACCTCTCCCTTCAAGTGACATTGTCGTACTGCCCCCCAAGCTTTATGTTACCCATTGGGAGTACCCAGTTGTTCTGGACTTTAATTAATTAATGGAAAATGATTGAGCTTGGAAAAAGGATGCATTGAAAACAAAGGTGCAGAACACCCTCTAGAAAGGCACCCATAAATGAGGCAATACAAACCCATATATGTCATGAACCCCATGATATGAAAATGATAAGGTTTGTGTATATAGATTGCAAGTGAAAAATGTATGTGTCTTGGGAAATTGGATCAAGTTGCAAGCACATAAAATTATTGATTTTTTACTTAAAATGAACAACAAAAATAGTCATAAACAACCATCAAAATAAGCACAATAACACAACAAAATGATAAAGGAGATCACCCCTATCTTAGGATACATCTCCTGGTCCAGCTTCCAATGGATCATTTTCTTTATATGCTCAAAAGTGTTAAAATAATGATTTTCAATGCTCAGAATGAAAAATAGATGGCTTCAATGGCTCTAGAATGTCCAAAAACCCATATCTAGGCTCTTTTCGCACCTGGTTTGGCCAAAAAATGAAGAAAATACTATTCCTAGAAGTTTTTCCCCAATGGTTGTTGTCTCTACTCTCCAAAATGCACCCATTGTGCCAAAAACTTAGCCTCTCCTCACCAAACCTATCTCTCGCATGCAATTTGGGTCGTGGGTAGATTTGTCATGTCGTTAGAGTGGTCAGCACCCTTTCCGGTGAAGATTCCAGTCGCATGGCCCATGTGGCCAAGGTATGGCACTAGTTTTTTGCACTCGTCGGTCAGCCCACTCCAGTCCTATGTGCCCTCAGACATATGGTTTGGGTTGTGGTTTGTGTGACTAGGGTGGGAGCTTAGCCCCGACCCTTTTCCCGCCGAACAGATTCGCGGTTCAACTTTAAATATTAGTTTCAAATAATACTATTAAGAACCAATTGGAACGCGGGTTGGTGGCCTAACCTATGCGAAAACCTTGCCCTTTCCCGGAGGTCGCAAGTTCGACCCCCGTGGAGACCAAACAAACTTTTACCAACTTAGGGGGTGCCACGTGGCACCCTACAATAGGCCCACCTAAGCCTCTATCACCTGCCACATGTCAACCAATGATTGGTCCATGTCACCTTCCTGCCAAATCACCTGCCCAGTCACCCTGCCATGTTAGCAGTCCAGTCAGCCCTACCACATCAGTAGTAAGGCTTTACGGACTATACGTCAGTTGCCATGTCATCTTGTACGAACTGCACAGTCAACAAAATTTGTCTGTTTGGGAAAACAGGCAAAACACCATATCTTTGCCATACAAACTCTGTTTGAGCCCGTTCAAGTTGCATTGGGATTGTGAGGATGAGATCTACACAATGAAACCATTTTTGAGCAATTTCAAACAATTTGATTTTTGAGCATTTTGTTTATGCCCTAGATCACTCCTCTCCATTGGGAAGCTTTTGGACCTCCAAAAGACTATTTCAATCAATCTGTAGATGAGGGTACAATTCCCTCACCCTTCCAACCTCAATCCATTTAGATTTTCTTGGATTTGTTCCTTTGAGACCAACACGAAGGTACTCCACATTCCCTTGTTTTGAAGTTCTTGTCTTTCTGTCAAGGATTGTATCCTCGTGCAATTTTGAAAGATATTCTGGCAAGAAGTCATATATTGAATGAATTCGAACATGCTCTCCTTGATCATCAATGAAAGGAGGCTCATACAATCTCAAATTCTCAACCTTAACAACTGCATACATTTTCATATAAGGAGGCAAATCCAAGCGGAAGGCATTGTTACAAATTTTTTCAAGAATGTTAAAAGGTCCATATCTGATTGGTTTCAACTTTTTACCTTCTTCTTTAAGCCTCTCTTTGCTAATGTAAATCCAAACTTCATCTCCAACTTGGAAACTGTGATCAACACGATGCTTGTCATGTCTTGTCTTGTACTTGGCTTGGCTCTTTTCCAACTGTTCTTGTACCATTTGATGCACCAATTGAATTTTTTCAATGAACTTCTTTGCTCTATCAATGTTGATGACCATCAATAGAAAAAACCTTCCCAAAGATAAAATCTAAAGGATATTTTGGAAAATAACCAAAACATGCCTCAAATGGAGATGTTTGCATCGATGAATGCTTAACTCGGTTATAAGCATGTTGAATGTAGTGTAGGTGCTCATCTCAAAGCTTAGGATGTTTGTTGCAATAACCACGAAGTAGATGTACTGTTTTTCTATTCACCACTTTTGTTTCACCATCAGTTTGTGGATGAAATGTTGTGCTATTTTTCAACTTAGTGTCCTTGAGTGCCCATAAGCTTGACCAAAATTTCCCAAGAAATCGAGAATCTCGATCAGAAATAATGGATTTGGGCAACCCAAAATGTACCCATACATGTTGAAAGAAAATTTGTGTCATTTTTTCAGCTATAACCTGCTTCTTACAAGGCATTAAAATACACATTTTGTTTAAATGATCAACCACAACATAAAGATAATCATGATTCTTTTTTGACATAGGTAATCCTTCTATAAAGTCCATGGAAATGCTTTCCCAAGGACGAGAAGGAACTGGAAGTGGAGTATACAATCGTAACTTTATGTTGCTAGGATTATTTGTAGCACATAAAGAACATCCTCTTACATATCGTGAATCACTTTCATTCATTTTAGGCCAATAACAATACCTTTGCAAATTAGCCATCGTCTTGCCTACACCAAAATGGCCAGCAATAAGAGAAGAATGTGCTTCACTTATGATGTTGAATCTTTCACCCTGTGGAATACATAGCTTTCCAAGATGATACAAAAGTTTATCATGCACATGGTAATCCAATTCCTCAACTTCGTTAGAATTACACAAAGTTGCATAAACCTCTTTGAAATCAACATCTAAAACATATTGTTCAATATAGCTCTCATGCATGATAGAATTATGCTTAAGAAGAACTGAAGCACTAATAATAGGCCTAGAAAGCATATTAGCAACTTTGTTTTAAATGTCTTTCTTATACCTAATAACCAAGTGGAATTGTTGTAGGAAACCCATCCATCTGAAGTGTCTTTCTTGTTGTAATTTTGTTTGTGATTGCAAGTATTGCAATGGTTGATGATCTGTGTGAATAATAGTTTATTTTCCCAACAAATAGTGTTTCCATTTTTTCACACTTTGCACCAATGCATACAATGCATTGTCATATGTAGGATAATTAATCACAACACCATTAAAAGTTTCAGAATGATAACAAATGGGCTTACCATGTTGCAACAAGACAGCTCCCATGGCATAATTACTTGCATATGTTTGTATCTCAAATGGTTGTCTTAAATTAGGAAGTGCAAGAACTGGAGCTAAACTAATTTTCTACTTCAATGAATCAAAATCTTTTTGTTGCTTGCCTCCCCAATGGAAAACCTGTTTAATGCTTTTCATGACATGTAATGGAGTTGCAATGGAGGAAAATTTAGAAATAAACTTTCTCCAATATTGGGTTGCTCCCAAAAAGATTCTAACCTATGTTACATTGTTGGGCTTGGGCCAATCTAAAATGACTTTGACCTTTGAGGGATCTATATTCAATTGCCCCCCTCCAATAATATGTCCCAAATAAACTAATGAGGTCTTTCCAAACTCACATTTAGACATCTCTAAAAACAATTTTTATTTCTTCAAGACATCCAAAACTTGTTTCACATGACTAACATGTTCTTCAAGAGATTTGTTAAATATCAATATGTCATCCAAGTAGAAAATTACACAATCATCAAGAAAAGGCCTTAAAACATCATTTATAACTCTCATGAATGTTGCAGGAGCATTACAAAGCCCAAATGGCATAACCATCCATTCATACAAACCTTGTTTTGTTTTAAAAGTTGTATTTCATGCATCTCCTTCAGCAATCCTAATCTAATGATAACCACTTCTCAAGTACAACTTAGTGAAATACTTAGCATCTTTCAATTGATCAAGAAAATCATCAATTCTAGGACGAGAGTAACAATTATTTACCATAATCGTGTTCAAGGTTCTGGAATCTACACACATGCGCCATGTACATTCTTTCTTTGGTACTAAAACAATTGGTGACCTGCATGGCGATGTGCTTGGCATGATAACCCCTTTTTCAAGCAACTCTTGGATTTGTTTTTTTTATTTCAGCATTCTCCATGGCTGACATCCTCTACATGCCAATGTTTGGAAGAGGACAATCTTGCTACAATTGGATCTCATGTTGGATACCTCTTTTAGGAGGCAATCCTTTTGGCTCTTGAAACATCTCATCATATTTGTTAACAACCTCATATAAATCAGATTTTAACTTTGCATCACATCCTTGGAAAGCTTCTTTTTCAACATTGTCTTTGGGTTTGATTATCAAGAGTAGAAAATTATTACTATCATTGACTAATCTCTTCATTTGTCCATCATTTACAAGTGACAAATTCAAATTCTTGATATGTTCTCTAACAATGTACTCAATTCCATTTTTAAACAAATGATATTTTTTCTCATGACAAGGAAAGATGGCTCTCCTATCATATAAATATGGGCTTCCCAAAACAATACCACAAATATCCAATGGAATGACATCAAGCTCTACCTCATCTATAAAGTTTGCAGTGATGGAAAATTCGAGTTTACATCTTTTTGTCACATGCAATTTGGCATTGTCACATATCCAACCTAGAGGATATGGTTTAGGATGAGGAGTTGTTTCCAAATGCAATTTATTGACAGTGTCTTCAGAAATGAGGTTTGCTTGTGAACCAGTATCAAATATGGTATCTATCTTGGTATGCTTTGAAATAACCCTTATGTGGAAAATCTCTATTCTTTCTTTTTCATGTTGAGTTTCATTGAGGCTACTACTTGAAGAACTAGTACTGGCAACAGAGTCCTTACCTTGAAACCCCATGGTTGTGATTTTTGTTTCATCTCTAGAATCATATCCAAAATCATGTTGTGTAGTTGCAGCAGTCTTTGGTTTCCCTTTGTTGTTGAACTTTTTTGGTCTCATTTCAGGATGAAGTTTCCACAGTGGTCTTCATCATGGCCATCTTTTGAACAATGTTTACATGAGAGTTTTTCTCCCTCTTTCTTGACTAAAGAATTCTTCTTTTTGTTTCCTTTGAATTTCCTCTTTCCTTTGTCTCCATTATAAAATGGCTTCTTTTTGCCCTCTTGAGGATCATTCCTCCCTCTTATTTCTAAATGAGTTACATGTACACAAACTTCATCTAGATTTGTAGGGTTAAACATAAGAATTGTGTGTCTCAAGTAGCTATGCAATCCTCCAATGTATTTGAGTAAAGTTGATTGAGAAGATAAATTTATACCCAAAATCAAAGCTCTTCTCCTAAATTCTTGAGTGTATCTTTGCACATTTTCCCCTTTAGCTTGCCTAAAGTTTTGCCACTCCATGATATCTTTTTGCATGTATGCTAATGGATAAAATTATCTTTTTATTGCAACAATAAAATCATTCCAAGAGGATAAAAATTTACCATGTTTCTTCATGTCCTCTTGAGTTTTGGCTTCCCACCAAATGAGTGTTGCACCTTCCAATATAAGAGAAGCAAGTTGAATCTTAGTTTCATCAGCCTGGATTCTTTATATCCTACAATACACTTCAATCTGACGAATCCAATTATCCAATTTCTCAGCATTTACCTCTCCGTTGTACATAGGCAATTCAAACTTAATATCAAGCTTAAGCAAAGGAGTTTGTGGAGGAATTTTACCATGTTCTTTTGGAGAATTTGGAGATGGTTGTGAAATGGTAGAAGAAGTGGAAGATGGAGGTGAAGGAGGTGGAGTGTCACCATTTCCTCCATTTCCTATTGAAGTTTTATCACCATTACCTTCATTACCTCTTGGAGGGTTTGAGATTTCTCCTTGAAACCTTTCATTCCTCTCCTCATATAAAACTTTCACCATTTATGTCATATCATAAAAGGATTTTCTGAAAGTTTCCTCTTCTGAAGTAGGAATTTCATGACTCTCCTCATGAGCCATACTTGGTGAATGTCTCCTTGAAACTTGAGGTGAATTTATTGTTCTCCCTCTTGAGAGTTGATAACTTGGCTCCAAAAGTTGTGCTTCTGCTCTTGTGAGCTTCGACCTTGTAAGCATCCGAAAACAAAACACTTGCAAACAAATCAAACCTTCAAAAACCTTTGCTCTGATACCAAATTGATCTGAAAATGATAAGGTTTGTGTATAAATATTGCAAGCGGAAAATGTATGTGTCTTGGGAAATTGGATCAAGTTGCAAACACATAAAATTATTGAGTTTTTACTTAAAATGAACAACAAAAACAGTCATAAACAACTATCAAAATAAGCACATAACACAACAAAATGATAAAGGAGTTCACCCCTCTCTTGGGTTACATCTTCTGGTCCAGCTTCTAATGGATCATTTTCATTATATGATAAAAAGTGTTAAAAAAATTCATTTGCAATGTTCATAATGCAAAATAGATGGCCCCAATCGCTCCAAAATGTCCAAAAACCCCTATTTGAACTCTTTATGCACCTAGTTTGGCCAAAAAATGAATAAAATACTCTTCCTGGAGGTTTTTCCTCAAATATTGTTGTCTCTGCTCTCCAAAACGCACCCATTATGCCAAAAACTCAACCTCTCCTCACCAAACCTAGCTCATGTGCACAATTTGGGTTGTGGGTAGATTTTTCGCCCTGTTAGAGATGTCAGCACCATTTCTGGCAGATATTTCAGTCGCATTGCCCATGTGGCCAAGGTCTGGCGCTACTTTTCAGCACTCGTCGATCGGCCCACTCCAGTCCTCTGTTCCCTCGGATATATGGTTTGGGTTTTGGTTTGTGTGACCAGGGCTAAGGCTTAGCCCCAGACCTTTTCCGACCAAACGAATTCACAATTCAACTTTAAATATTAGTTTCAAATAATACAGTTAAGAACCAATTGGTAGGCGGGCCAGTGGCCTGGCCTACACGAAAACCTTTCCCTTGCCCGGAGGTCACGGGTTCAACCCCCGTGGAGCCCAAATAAAATTTTACCAAACGAGGGGGTGCCACATGGTGGCCCCTAAGTGGGCCACGTGGCACCCTGCAATAGGCCCACTTAAGCCTCTGCCATGTGTCGACTAATGATTGGTCCACATCACCTACATGTCAAATCATCTACCCAGTCATCCTACCACATCAGTAGTCCAGTCATCCCTGCCACGTCAACAGTACGGTTGTATGAACTGTACGTCAGTTGCCACATTAACCTGTACAGACTGCACAGTTAGCAAAATTTGTTTGTTTGGGAAAATGGGAATAACACCATATATTTTCCATACAGACTTCATTTGAGCCCTTCACGTTGTGTTGGGATCATGACGACGAGATCTATGCAATGAAACCATTTTTGAGCAATTTTGAACACTGTGATTTTTGAGCATTTTTTTTATCCCTTGGATCATGCCGAAAAGTTTTACCCCCCATCCACTTTATCTTCTCCACATGACTTAGATATGGTCCACCTAGGAAACACTCCTTGAATTAAGGAATGATCCACCCAATAGGTCACCTTGTCAACCCTCCCATACCTAAACTTGGAAAATTACATAGGGTCTTTGAGAACTTCTTTAATATAAGGTAGTTTTGATGCACATGTTTAGGTGGCTCTTGTATTAAATAATTTTACTTTCCACGATACATTTGACTTGATATCCTTGGAAGTTGCACTTGTTTGTCTTTGCAGGACCTTGTTGATGGACGTTTTGGAGGAACAAACGCAGCTTGGGCCTTCATTGGGGAAGGAAGCCCACAGGTTGGATTCCATGAACCAGACGTTGGGAGCAGCCAAAGATTGAACATTGTCTTTGGAGGTAAGAGAATAGACTTTGGACGATGATACCTTTGGCCTTGAAAGGTCAAAATATCATCTTGGAGGGCTTGACGTCGCCTTAGGGACAGGATTTTTTATGGTGGTGGTGATCTTTGAAGATGGTTTGGCATGATTAATGGAGAAGTAAGACACATTGCACGGTGAAACAAGGCCTTTGGAGGCCTAGCTATCCCTTCAACAACTCAATGAATTCCATAAAGTGCCAAAATGTCACCCCTCTAGGATGTGACATCATATTTCTAGGGTTTCTTAATGTGTAAATTCAAATTAAAGTTGCAAAGGGGAAAAATAAAGGGGGATGACTCCCTTATTTTTTGGTTTACCCTAATTTTATGTTGACAAACAAATTTTAGAGGTCTTATATAAATAAATACCAAATCATTTCATTTTATCATAACCCTCTCATGTGAGAAGAGCTACTTGGCTGAAATTTCTGCCCCTCTTGGGCAACTTCATCTCTCTCTCTCTCTCTCTCTCTCTCTCTCTCTCTCTCTCTCTCATGTTATGGTTTATACTTGTCTTGTGGATAAAAGTGGTGTGCTACCCATTTTGGAGGATTGTTCTTGCATATTGATGATATTTTCTTGGTAAACAAGGGTTTTTCTAGCATTTATCTTGAAATTGGTAAGGAAAATTTGCATATTGTTAGTTCTTCTTTCTTGTTTCATGGTTGTTCTTGGCTAGATCCTTGGAGGAATAAAATGGCTTATGCCCTCTGTTATCTCCATTTTGGGGGATAAATAAGGAGATGATGTCTCAAGTCCCTCAGGTTGCATACATGGAGTACCGAGAGACAGCTTGACCAGTAATGTCCACTTGCATAGATGGAGACCCACCTCACCACCATAGCTCCAGGTTGATCATAACGGTATCCACCACATCAGTTGGCCTCCGAAATATATTGGGTCTTTCTCCATGAGGTACAATTAAGGTATTATGGTGAGTTTCATTTCAATATTTGAGGCATTTGAGCTTGTTACATCTATTGTTGTTTTTGATTATGTGACATTTGCTTGGACATTATGCTCTTTGCCTTATTTCACCTTGGTGGTTGAAATTAATCCCTAGTAAGTGGGTCACCCTTAGGGATAGGTATGCTACTAGGAGGGACTTTTGACGATTCATCGTTCCATTCCCGACCATACTAGCCACTTTCCACACTTCATCCCCTCATCTCCTCACCTTTTGGGTTTTTCGGGTGTACTAACCCAAGAAGGGGTTGTCCCTCACTTCATGGGAAGAAGGGGTTGAAGGCCCAGAGGCTTGTGGCTGGAAAAAGATAAAATCATGATTACAAACCTTCCAGATTCTCACCCAAAGAGTTCTTTATATCAATGAAAATCTTCTCCTAAAAAATCAAAGACCTACAAAATCAAATTAACATTATATAAATGTCCCCACTTGTTGAGGTGTGTACACTCATGCGATGTCCCTTTATTTCCTTGCATATGGAACTTCGGGTACCTATAGCTTCAAGTGGCCTTGTCATACTTCCCCCCAAGCTAATTGATTCACTAATAAGGAGTACCCAAGGTTTTGGACTATTAATTAATTAATGGCAATGAATGGGCTTGGAAAAAGGATGCATTGAAAACGAAGGTGCAACACACCCTCTACAAAGGAACCCATAAGTGAGACACTACAACCCCTTGTATGTGATGAACCCCATGCCCAAAATTCTTCTCTTCATCCATAACACCTCACCCACATGACTTAGAAGGAGGTCCCCTTGGGAAACACCCCTAAACTTGAGGAATGATTCACCCAATAGGTCATTTTGTCAACCCTCCCATACCTAAACTTGGAAAATTGCATAGGGTATTTGAGCATTAGTTTATTTTGATGAGGTGGTTTGTTTGTACTTGCTTTTATGGATCTTTTATTGATTTTATTTACTCGTCATGATGCTTTGAATTTAGATCCTTGGAGGGTGTATCCATTTGTCTTTGTAGGACCCAGCTGGTGGACATATTTGGAGGAACAAGCCTAGCTTGGGCTTCCATGGGGCTTGAAGTCCATAGGTTGCATGCCAAGAGCCCACTTTCTAGATGGCGATGACTTGCCTTTGGATTCCTAGAGGACAACTTGGATGACCTTGCCTAGCCCCCACATGCCAAACGATTTGCTTGGAAGGGCTAAAACGTCACCTTCTTGGAGTTGACGTCACCATTGGGGCTAGGGTTTGGTGGTGATGAAGTTGTTACTTGTTGACACTTGGCATGATTTGGTGGGAGGAGACTTGAGGATGCTATAGCGCATGAGAGGGAGGATTTATGAGCCCCAATGACTTCAACCTCCTACTCCAACAACTTGCTCAAAGGGTCAAAACGTCACCGTTGGAGTGATGACATCATTTTAGGGTTTCTATTGTGCACTTTTTAATTTAAATTTGAATTAAATATGAATTACTTGTGTAAAGGGGAAAAATAAGGGTTGTTGTCCCCTTGTTTTTTGTTAACCCTAACTTGAGTGGACAAACTATGTTTAAGACATTTTGTATAAACAAAGATCATTTGTATCTCATTTTCATCATATCTTTCCCGTGTGGAGAAGGATACTTGGCTAAAAAATTTGCCCTGCTTGGGAAAATTCATTCTCTCTCCATTGTGATATGTTTTATCTCTTGTCTTGTGGAAGGAAGTGGTGTGCTACTCTTGGAGGCTATTTCTCTTTTCTTTGGTGATGAAAATTGGTTGGTAACTAGAGTTTTGTCTTGGCATTTCTTGGAATTGGTAAGGAAAATTTTGTACTTTGTTAGGTTTCTTTCTTTTTCCATGCTTTTTATTGGCTAGATCCTTGGATGAGTATAAGGATTCACAGCCTCCACCTTTTTTTATCATTATTGTTTGTTGAAAAGGATATTGTGAAGGTTTCTAGGAGGAGTAAAAGGGTTTACACCCTCCTAGACTTTACCTTGTTAGGGTTTCCATATCAAGGGAGTAAAAGGAATTACACCCCTTGAGATTTAGTAGTCCTAACCTAATACAAGAAGACTCCACAACCCATTTTGGCAAGGCACTAATCATTTATTGCATTGGAGAAATAAAATACTCGCATTGAAATACGTGATCTTACGAGATATTGAATTTGTTCAAAGTGGAATCAATTATTTGCCTTAATTGCTTGCTTGAGCCACTGGGGCATTTTGATTGGTTAAGGATATCTTTTTGTTGTTACAAACTTATGCTACATCCATTAGGGTTGCTCCAAACTCTCTTTTTCAAGCTCAATTTCTCACTCTTTTACGGTTGGAAATAGTTGGAAAGTTATTATTGTTAATCTACTTGATGTTGGCTATTGTTGGGAAATTGTTTGGCTAATTCCTCGGGGTAAAAGTTGTTTTTGTAGCAAATCTTTGCTACATCCTTTTGGTTGCTCTGAAAAATATCTAAAAACATATTTTCCCTAATTCACCATCAAATCTTGTGCTAAAGTATTGGGAATTAGTCTACATGTTTAGTGCTTCATTTCCCAATAAATGTTTTATTCTTTTGATGGTTATTTCTGTAGTAAGTAATTGATTTTATTTCCAAAATATATTTGTGTTGACTTCTGCAAATGGGGACAGCAATCTTAACTTGTTTTTCCAACTAACATATAATGCGTACAATTGGTTTTTCTTGTGTGTCGGGAAGGTACAAACACTCTTAGCAAGTACCCAAGGACTTGGAAACCTTAAACCGCTCCAAAGACTCATCCTCAAGTCTTATTCCATCTAGTAACTTGACCTATAGGGGGAATCTTCTTCATCTCTTCACTTTTCATCTCATTTCCCCCAAGGTCATTGGGATTCCCCCCTTGAGGTGATTTCTTCATCTCTAAAGTGACGGGAATACCTTCCTCAGGTGACAGTGGGTACGTTTTCTCTTATTTGTCGCCATTCTGTGGTTGGGTCATGATTTTCCCAACCTACAACTTGTGTGATAACACCCTCCACCAAGTTATCATTGTTGTTGACTAGACAATCTTATGCAAAGGTTGCTAAGAGGAGTAAAAGGGCTTACACCCTCCTAGATTTACCTTGTTAAGGTACTTTCTCGAGTAAAAGGGCTTACACCCCTTGAGAAATAGTAGACCTAACCTAATACATGGAGACTCCATAACCCTTTTGGAAAGGAACTAATCTAATTTTGCATTGGAGAAATAAATTACTTGCATTAGTACACATGATTTTGAGAGATATTGAAATTGTTCAAGTTGGAATCTTTTCTTGGTGT